>PPHD01015272.1:0-14218 GCA_002909625.1 Bambusicola thoracicus | reverse complement strand
AGATGCCTTTAAGGATATTGGCTCCCGTGTGCGTGTAGCTTAACAGAGGCCTTTGGGTGCAAGAAAAGCCCCAGATCTCCCAGGGCCGCATTTCTCAGTATCTCAAGGGCTGTGCAGGGGGAGTTGCGCTGTTCTCAGTTGCCGCCATGCCCATAGGTGCTGCAGAAGCTCCCGTGCTCCATTTGGTTCCAGCTTTGTTTCAGGGCGGAGGCACGGCCNAGAGGCCTTTGGGTGCAAGAAAAGCCCCAGATCTCCCAGGGCCGCATTTCTCAGTATCTCAAGGGCTGTGCAGGGGGAGTTGCGCTGTTCTCAGTTGCCGCCATGCCCATAGGTGCTGCAGAAGCTCCCGTGCTCCATTTGGTTCCAGCTTTGTTTCAGGGCGGAGGCACGGCCGCAGCCTGCTCCTGTCTGCTGTGCCCTCCTGGGGTCAGCGGGCAGCGAGCTGCACTCCCTGCCCCATTCCATGGGGTGTCCGTGGGGTTTTCTTTGGGGTCTCCCAAGCTGTGGCTGCTGCTGCGTTCTCCCCATCCCATCACCCTGCAGCCCAGGGGCCGCCCGCACAGCCCTGACACCCCAGGGAATGGTCTCCATTTGTTGCAGAAGCTTCCCTCCCCTCTCTGGGGCCGGCTGTCCCCCTGGAGCAGTGCTTCCCCGGCTCTGCCCCGTTTCATAACGCGTCGCTCCGGCCAAAGGCTCACCAGCACTTTGTATTCAATGAAGGCTGCGCGGGGCCGCCTCACGTGCCGGGGGTCCGACCAAGGATGTGCCCGGCCTGGGAGCGCAGCGGGCTTTTGTTCTCACTTGTTAATCATTGCTTGGCTTTCGGTAATGTTTCTTTGTGGCGTCGAGCAGCGATTCTCATTTCACAGCTTCGCGGAGTTTATGGGAATTTAAGAGCTAGATGCAAATGAACTTCATTACCATGCTTAATTATCTGATAAGCCTCATATCCATCTGTCCTGCATATGCTTTGTACTCGGGGCTGTAGGACAAGCAGCCACGTTCCGGGGACGGCATCGCATCGCTGCACCGTGAGCACACGTGGCCGGAGAGCCGGAGCTGCTCCGCATAGCACAGCGCTGACAGCACAGCTCCCTCCCTGCCCTCGGCCTGCCAGCTCCGCCATGGCAGAGACACGTTGTTCCTGCAGGGGCTCGAGTGTCACCCATCCCGGAGCCGCTGCCCCGCTGCCGTTGTGCGTGCAGCCTTCCTGGGCCAACGCCAGCATCGCGATCGGGTTCCTGGCTGCCCCGGCTCCCTGCTCTCCTGCAGCGCAGTTTGAGAGCGGCTGTTGAGGAACTGGGACTCTGGAAGCTTCTGTACGTTAGCCAGGAGTGATGGCTGTGGGGTGGGCATCGCCGCCCAGGTGTGGCTGTGGGTGCAGGATCTGCTCACAGCCAAAGGTCCGTCCCTATGGGCGGATGGGCAGGAGGTCTGTGTGCATTTCCCATCCCACAGCAATGGGGGCACATTGTGTGACCTGGGAGGCCATGAGCCCCAACCCCACTGCAGGTCCCAGCTGGGGGCAGCGGGGAGAGAGGCTGCACGCTTTGGGGCCTGTTGGAGTGGGACAGGAGTCTGCAGGACTGGTGGAGGCTCGGGGATGTGCAGAGACGGGCACTGCTCTGCGGTTAACAGCACTGTGCAGAGCTTTACCAACACAGCGTGTGGTTATAGCTCTGTGCCTTGTGTTAGAGGAGGACGTGCACCACTGGGCTCTGAGCTCTCCTGGAGAATGGGCAAGTTTTGCCTTTTTTTACCTGCTGGATGCTGCTTTGCGTACCATGCGTTGCTTTCCTTCTGCAGGGGGTGCTTTTAGGGGCCCCTGTGCCACCTGCGGCAGGCAGGCAGAAGAGCCCTGGGCACAATTCCCAAAGCATTGGGGCAGATGCTGCCGAGCTGAGGGACTGCAGCCCATAGATGCCTGCAGCTCAGGGCAGGGTGGTTATGGGGACACGGTGCCAGCAGCACCCGCATGTCCCGGCCTTTACCTCCCCCTAGTGCCGCCCCAGGGAGCAGAGCTGGGCACAGCCGGGGCCCCACAGCACCTGCCCGACACCCACCTCATGCTGGTGGCAGCAGCCACAACCCAAACCCCCCAACCAGGCTGAGGGAGCGCCTGGCGTTGCTGCTGCAGCCGATGGCAGCGAGGAGGCATTCAGCAGAGGGAGCTGAGCAGAGCCACGCAGTGACGGCACCGACGCTTGGTCCGAAGGTACCCAAAAAGTGAAGTTTTGAAGGTAGGATTATGGCTTTTTCAGTGCTGTCCCCATACGGCAGGGTGAAAGGAGGGCTCGGGGCCAGGCCCTGACCCCACTGGGTCTCTGTGTCTTTGGGGATGAGGACCTGAGCCCACGCATGCACCGAATGGTGCCCGGCCTCAGCAGACCGCAGGGTCACCCCCAGCCCTTCACTCCCTCCCACCCCCACTTGTGCTGGGAGCAGGATAGGAGCAGCACGAGGATCCCAATCTGCGGGGCAGGGTGTGCTCGGTTGAGGTGCATGGGAGGGCAGTGGGTCATCGGGGACCAGAAAGTGGATTTCTGTGGTCGTGGGTGATGGGAGCATCGTGGTGGGTCATCCCGCAGCAGGAAATATCCCAGGCTCTGCGTTTTGAGTTGTCTCCAACTTGAGACAAAGCATGGGGATTACTGGGCATGGGGTCGGTGTGCCCCTTGATAGGCAGAGACCCAAATTGTGGCCTTGTCCTAGCTGGATGTGCCTCTGTTGCCCTTAAGGGTGCAGGCTGGGTCTTGTGGGGCTATTTAGGGCCATATGGTTTGAGGTGACGTGAATGTGAGTGGTGCTGGCCCCGTGTCACCATCCCATAGGGCAGACCCCAACCCCACCACCTCATGCCCCGGTCCCCAGCGGTGCCCCCAGCCCCAGCATGGCCAAAGCCTGCGTGTCCCCAATACCATTGGGGTGAAAGGAGCCCCAGGCGGCTTCCAGCAGGAACTGACCCAGTGTAAGAGCCTGCTGCACTCTTCTGGCTTTAGAAACTGCTTGGAATCGGATGATTCCTCTTCTTTCCATCTGCCTACGGGGAGCCACGCAGCTAAAGGGTTAATTGCAATTAAACCCCGGTTTAGCAGCCGCTAATGCTAACCCCCCCAGCTGGGCAGCCCTGCCAAGCCCTGCGCGGGGTATTTATAGCACTGTGAACTTTGAGCATGTCCAGCGGGCGGGCAGAGCCCGGGCTGGGAACACGGGCAGAGCTTGGCTGGGCAGGAGGCGCCCCGTCCCCATGTCCCCAACCCCGGAGGCATTTCAGAGCGGTGTGGATGTGGCACTCGGTAGGTCAGGTGGGTGGCTGCGTTTGGTGATCCTGATGGTCTTTTCCAACCCGGATGATTCCATGATCTCCATCCCGTGATTCCCATTGGAAACATGCAGTGCTGTCTGCAGCCAATAGGGCCGTGAGCATGCTGGTTTGCATGGACACCGGCCTCCCGTGCAAAACTGGTCTTACTAAGAGCAAGGGGAAGGAGGGAGGACAAGCAGTGACTCAGAGATGATGTCCAGAGCGAGCCTGGATGGATGCTTCCAAAAGGCTGTTGGTCTGATTGCGTGGGCACCTGTGAAAGGCTCCAACCCTATGGCTGGTGGTCATCCCACGGCATCGCCAAGGCTGCAGGTTGGGCTGGGGCATTGCTTTCAGAAGTGCAGAGGGCAGAACAGAAGGCAATGGTCTTCACGGCAGGCTTGGGCCTGTCTGCTCCTTGCTGCTGGATTCCCCAGCATTGAGTCCTTAAAGTTGGAAAGACCAATAAGATCATCTGATCCAAGCATCAAGAATAGCTATACTTGTTTGCATAGAGGGCTGGAAGAAGTAGAGCTGGATAGCAGGGATGGTCAGAGCAATGGAGCAGCTCCCACCCAGGGAACACCTGCACAGAGATGCAGTGGTCCCCCACCACACTGTGCTGCCTTCTCTGTTTCATCACACATAGGTGGTATCCGACAGCGTTGTAAGCAAATCACCATTGGGTCATACAGAGGAAGGAGGCTGGAAACCTTCATATGGGAGGGCTGGCCTCGTTTGTAATTACAGATGTGGGCAGGTCTATATAGTTAGCTCTGGGGGGCTCAGAGTGCCTCTTTTTGCATAAAACACTGATGATTTATTGGGAGGAAAACGTGCTGTGTTCCCTCAGGAGAATAAGAGGGTGTCGCTGTGGCCCTCTGTGAGGTTTTTAGGTCCAAAACCCAGCCCAAGGATGTCAGCACAGCTCTGCATTGGGCAAGCATGGAGCTGTCAGGGAGTGAAGGGGAGGAATGGCCTCAGCCTCACGGACCCCCACATGAAACATGCCGTAACGGAGCAGCAGTGCTGCTCACTGCATGAGGCTGCTGGGGGGGAAGAGGGCTGAGTTATGTTTTTATGGGGAATAAAAGGAGTTCTGTAGATGACACAGCACCTTCCCTGAGTGTGTCGGTGCGATGCAATGGGCTCCCACTGACAGCGGATGCAGTGCTTTCGGGGCAGCACTTCCAGTGGCTGCAGGGCAAGCACTGAGCGACCCCTCAGCTGCATTCCCCCTGCGGGGGCTCTGCTCTGCTCTGTTCTCCAGTCGGTGCCCCTTTGGCATTCAGCACGCCGTGCTTTGGGGCCGCACTGCGCGTCGTAAGGGCCCCGGCGGGCTCCAAAACGGCGATGAGCACAAATGGGAGAGTGGGTGACATTCATTTATTGCCTACTGCCGTGTTTGCGTACCAGATTTTGTCACCATCTGTCATTGCTGTTTTCCTGTGGTTGCCAAAAGTTGTCATTCTGAATGGAGGGTGGGGACGTTCTCGAAAGATAACAGGAGGTAATTTTAGGTACTTTAGGGCTTGTGTGATCTGTGCTGTGTGTCAGCAGCACCAATGTGCATCGGCCCCGTGAGCCTCGGAGGGATGCTGGGCAGTGGCTGAGCTGAAGCTGCTTCTAAAGCCATCAAATGCATGAGATGCGCAGCTGTCGTCACCGGGAACGCATCTCTTCCTTGCAGTCACAAAGAAAAGCTGGGAAAATGAAATGCGTCCTCTCGAATGTTAAGATACAAAGCAGAGAATAGGGGGTGCTGGAAACCAGCTCTGGCTGGAACTGTGCTTCCAGGGCCACAGCACACGTTTCAATTCAGCTTCTGGGGAAGCAGGCGCCTCACCAAAAGCTCATCTGTTGGTGTCAGCTGGGACTGCAAAGCCAGGAGTGGGGCTCGATGCTTTGAGTGTGGATGGCCAATGGTTTAAATTCATCTCCGAAGGTATGGAGGTGTCCCGGTGTTGTGGTGGGAGGTCACTGCTGGCACAGGAGAGCAGAGGGTCACTGCTGGCACAGGGAGAGGTGCAGAGGGGGGAGATGGGGCCTTTGATCTAAAAGAAGCAGATGGATTTGAGGCGTTGAAGGTGAAGAGAGTACCAAGGATAAGTCTTGAGAGCAGCCACTTGCAGACCCAGAGAGGGGGAGAATGAGACTTCTTTCCTCCTAAAAGCCCAGGGTGTGCAGCAGGAGGGATAGGGGCTCCATGCACGGAGCTGCCCACCCACTGCTGGGCCTGCAGGGATGCATCCTAGCCTTGGTAGGGGGAGAAGCTGTGGAGGGAGCAGCCGTGGATGCCAGACTGTGTGGTCTGTCCAGGTTGTGTCCCTAGGACACGTCTAGCTATTGCATCCAGGACGTGGGGACAACAGCTGAGATGTGAGAAAGGCAAACACAAAGAACCCAACGGGGCTCATCAGGGTACGTTCCGTAGGGATATGATTGAAGAAACAGCAGGTTAATTATTTCTAGCCAACCTAGCTCCCTTCTTGAAAGAGCAGTGAAGCAGGGGGTGGGCTGCATCCTGACTGCATAGGGGTCTTCCTGACTGCATATGGGTCTTCAGCACAATCCCCCTTCCCAGTACTATGACCAACACAACAGACTGGCATTGGGTTAAAGCCATCTGAAATGAGAGAGCAAACTGCATGAGAAGGTGTTCACACCAACCACGGCAACAAGTAGAGATTTCAGATTGGGCTCTGAATCTGGTACTATTTGGTTTTAATTAGTAGCCTGTTATTAATGATGTGCCTCTGCCCATGTAGGCTGGGATCATGGCACCGAACTTGCTCTAAGGACTCTGCTGCCAGGTAACGTTGATAGCTGGACAAGAGGTGATGGCCTTGAATTGCACCAGGGGAGGCTCAGGTTGGGTGTTAGGAAATGTTTCTTCTCCAAAAGAGCAGTGCTGCAGTGGCACTGCTGTATGGGGAGGTGGGGTCACCGTCCATGGGGGCGTTCAGAACTGTGGGGATGTGGCACTGAGGGATGTGGGCAGTGGGCACAGTGGGGTGGGCTGGGGTTGGAGCCGGGGATCTGAGAGGTCTCCTCCAACCTGAATGGCTCCGTAGTTCTAGGACTGGGCTGATGCTGGCTTCGGTATGCTTTGTGGTATTTTACATTATAAAGTCCTCCTGGAAGAGTCCCCATCCATGCAAAATCCTCTATTTCATGCTGTCCTCAGCTGCTTTTGTAGTATGGATTCAAGATAACAGCTCTGTCCTGTTTTAGCACTTCAGTAATGTAAATGGGCTTTCCTAGCTTCAATCTTCCCCTATTTGCTCTCTCTCACAGGGTAATTTTACAAAGCTCATGAGCAAATTCCACCCGAGCATTTCAGGATGCTGCGCACGTCAGTGAAAGCCATTGTAAAAACGTTGGGTCGTCTTCCATTTCACAAGAGTATTTCAGAGCTCTCAAACTCATACCAGCTTGGGAAGTTGCCCCAAATGAGCACCAAGCAGCTTCTTGTATTGGAGAGTGCATGGCTGCACGCGTTGGAGGATGACCTGTTGAGCTCAGCGGTGTAGGAAGCGAGCGCTGTGCTTATGGTGGGAGGGTTGGTTTGAAAAGCTAATCCTGTTGTCATTAGAGGCAGTGTCGTAACAGCAAAGTGGCTGATTGGCCAAGCAGAGGGCGAGGTGCCATGAGGATGGACGGTGCGTCGATGGGAGTAACGCGCAGTGAGCACACTGCAGGCTCACACGTAGAGGGACGTCGGCTCCTGGCGCAGTCAGCAAGGTGTTGGGCCTCGAGGAGTCCCAGCTGAGCAATGCTGTGTCCAATCAAGGGCACAGAATCCACCCAGATTAAAATGCACCTGGACTAATGCACGGCGATGTGCGCGTGCATTAAAAGCACTTCCTGACCTTTACCGGGACGGCGTTATCCCCTGGAGCACAACATTTTATTACTCCTGCCTTCTACATAATTTATCGTAGAAAAACATTATTTTGGCTATAAAATTCTTCGCCTTCACTTTCAGCCCAGCAATAGTATTTAACTTTCTGATCCTTTTTGAAACTAATTTCCCCAGGCAAATTACATATTGTGCCAAGAGATTCCTTTGGCTTTAAATTTTCCTGCCATTAATGTCACAGGACGGGACATCACCGCTGGGAGGGCGATCGTTTCGTCTGATAACCTTGAAAGCAACAGAGGACCTCATCAGGGATGCTCTCACGCAGGTTTTCCAGTGGAAATTACCCCGGATTTTTCAGTGCTGGTTATTATCACACCACTGCGGTTAGCTTTGCTGCCCGGCTCTGACCCCCTTAACCTGAGCTATAAGCAGTAGTGACAATGATTTCTATGCTTGCCCGAGCCCGTTACTCAAACGTTGTGCAAATCCACAGCAAAAGGTGATTTCTGCTGAAAAGTTTTTGCAGCTGAAGCCCTCCTTCTGTGTTTGGGACGGGCAGAACGGGGTTGGGTTTGGCTCTGCCATACGCAGGGGGATCCTGGGTGGTCAGGTCAGAGGGAAACGAGACGTATCCATGTGTATGCATGAGAGCCAGACCTTACCCAGGAAGCTGTCAAAGGGAAGCACGGCCTTGGAGAGGCAGTGGATGCTTTGAACTGGCTGTTGCCGTATCTAGGAAAAACAACACAACAAAACAGCGGGTTTGGTTTGAGTCAAACTGACATGAAAAAATCAGAGAGGAGAGAGCTGGTGAAGCGATGCCATGTGGTTATTTTGTCATTGCTCACTCACACAGAATCACAGAATGGTTGGGTTGGAAGGGACCTCAAGGATCATGAATCTCCAACCCCCCTGCCGGGCAGGGCCACCAAGCACCCCATGTACTAGAGCAGGTTGCCCAGGGCCTCGTCCAACCTGGCCTTGAATTTCCCCGGCTCCAGAGCTAGAAGCTGTTTGAAGACCTTTGCTCATGCAGTGCATCACTGGGTACAAAGAAGTGAAGAAAAGCATCAACCAGTTCTTCAGTACCCAAAAAATGCCGAAGAGGAGACCAGAATTCATTCTCGTTTCTCCTAGGAAATCCATTTCCTGACTCTGGACCAGAGAGAGGACCCAGGATCCTCCCTGCCAGGGAAGCTGCTTTTTTTGGTCTAAAGCAGGGAAAGAAGCCTTGTGCTAGAGGAAGAGCAGACTGGAGGAACAAACAGGCGGTTAATGTATGCACCTTGTCGACCCAGCTCCATGGGTTCCGTGCCTTGATGAATATTGAAGGATTTTATACAAATTGGAACTGGTTCAGCAGGACAGTTTTCCAGAGAGCCAGCCCAGGAAGGCTTCCTGGTCTTGGGGGGCCCTTCCCTCTGTGACAGGAGAGCACCCAGGCCCTGCTCGGAGGGCTGAGGCTCCCCGGAGTTCTGCACATAGGTGACTAATGGGATGGTGGTGAGACTGAGGGCTCAGGTGGAGTTTTCATGGGACCATCCCATATTTTTTTGCAGCAGGAAACAAGGGCTGTCAGCTAGAACACAAGGAGGGCAAGACTCTTTAGCAGGGTCTGCTGTGATAGGAGAAGGGGGGGAATGGTTTCAACCTAAAAGAGGGGAGATTTTTGTTGGATATAAGGAAGGAGCTCTCTACAATATGGGCAGTGAAGCACTGGCACAGGTTGCTTAGAGAGACAGTGGGTGCCCCATCCCTGGAGACCCCCCTGATCAGGCTGGGTGGGCTCTGAGCACTGATGGGGCTGTAGGTGTTCAAATTCATCTCAGGGGAGTGGGTCTGGATGGCCTTTAGGGTCTCTTCCAACTCAAAGGATTCTGTGATTCTACGATTTCCAAATGCCACCTTGGACACTTAGATGGAAGGCACAGCACTGCTGCGAGTAAAGCTACCAATACACAAAGAAAGCTTTGGACAGGGAGGGAAAAGAGCTGAACTCTGAGATTTAGAGAAATGAATTTAGTTTCACAAAAGACATACAAAGTCTACCCAAGTAGGTTAATAAACACTGGGATTGCATTTGATCGAAAGGAGCTATGCTTAGTGGGGCAAGACATGCTGAGCCCTTGATCCTGTCCCTATAGAAGGCCTCGTGGAAAGGGCAGAGGAATGGAACAGGTGAGGATGAATCTGAAGACTCCTGTTAAGGAGCAGGCGGTCGCCCAATCCCCCACATTCATGGGTATGTTAATGTGTACAGCGAATGGAAGGAAGAAGGGGCCGAGGCACCAGCTGCAGTGGGAAAGGTGAGGTCTTCGTGGCAGAGAGAAGGGAAGAAAAACTTCCAGAATCATCCATCTTGAATGGCCGGGTGTACCTGGGGGCCCTACATTCCACTGTGCTCGGGGAGGGATCCGTCACTGTGATCAGCAGGGAAAAAAAGGTCCCATGTTGTTATCTTGGCCCGTGCGGCTTCAGCCTCACATAAACCACTAATTGCAACTGCTAGGAGGAAGCTGGCAGACGTGGAACTTGCTGAGATTACACAGATTAGTGTTTTATGGACAGAAATGCGATTTTCAGGTGAGTTGTGATGCTGGGGGAGAGCTGGTGGCGGGCAGACAAAGCTGCAGCGCGGCAGAGCCCAAAGATGGATACTTCTCATAGCACTTTGACTTAAAAGTGCTTTATTTGTTCCAAAAGCAAACGGGCTGTTGTCTCTCCAAGTGCAAACCATGATTTCTGAGAGCAGCGACCCAGCATAAGAACATCAAGCCAGATTTATGCACATTTTTCATACCGGTTTGTTGGGCACGGCCCCATTACAGGCCAGCACCAGCAGAAGGGCTTCCCATTTGGGATGTGAGAAGAAAGGACCGCTCCTAGGGAGGGACGTGTTTGTGTTGGTGACAGAAGACCGCATGGCATCCTGAGCTGCTGTCTGCACTTCTGTGAGGTCCGTGCTTGTTAAATGGACGATTCCTCCGCGCTGGGATCACACCGGGGCTCTTGGCAGATGATGGGCAGAGTTCTGAGCAGCTCGCAGTAATGCCCGGCTTTACATCCCATCCCCACGTGGCTCTATTAAACACTTAGAATTGATTTCATTGCTTTAAAATGATAAATGCCTACAGCCAAGGATAGCACCTGGCTGATACTTGGCAGCATGGCATTACTGGATGGCAGCTATGAAGCAGAGCTTGCCACCTGCAGATATTTTCTTTACAGCAAATGAAGGAAGCAGACTTTGGGATGTTAATTCCTTGGGCTACAGAGCCTAGCGGAGGGTTTGCAGAAGCACGCAGAGATACAGCTACACACAGAGCAGCGCTACGATTGCGGTCCTGGGGGTTACCACCACTTCCTGAACACAACAAGAACTCGCACATGCAGTGAACATCAGAAGCCAGAAGCAACAGTTACGCTGCATGAAGCTGCTCCACGGTCCATTCAGCGCAGGTGGTGTCTGTGCGGATAGCTGTGCTTGGGGAAGATGGGCAGCACCTCCTTCAGCAGCTGGGAGGAGGGGAGGTGTGGATGCTGGGCTTTCCATTTGCTGGGACAGCCCCACCGGGCGGCAAACATGGCAGGTAAGGAGACCCAATGCTGAGACGTAACGTTGCCAGGAAAAGCGGACTCCATTTCCCTCTGAGAACTGTCCTGATGATGCCACAGCAATTACAGAGCAGAGCTCCTCAGCAGTTATTCAGACGTGGTTAATTGTTTGGCTCTAAGGATCTGGGGTCACCTGCTATAGAAATGATACTTCCCTGTTTTGGCTGTGGGCAGGAAGATAGGATCGTGGGAACTGTGTCTTTAAGCAGCTTAGTTTTGGAGACAGGAAGTCTGGCAATGGTCTGCAGCAGTGCGGAGTTTATTATGCAATTTCTCTTGGAACCGGTCCCTGAATAAAGGGGTTATCCATTAAGCACCTGCTCCCGAGCACCGCCTGTGAAGTCCTCAGGAATCCTTGCTTAATTCTCAGCTGGGGGAGCGGGGAGCTGGGAGCCACAACTGGTAGTACTGGGTGTGAGTTTGCAGTGCCAGGGCTCATCCGTGTGCTCTGCAGTACCTTTCTTGCCCCTGAGTCCTCCTGCACTATTTGGGCAGCCTGTTGGGCAAGTAATCATAGCCCTGTTTCTAGGGGCGGCTGTGGTTAAGGGTCGAGGCCTTCCCTTTCCTCCTGACGCGTACACCACACTATTGTGATCCCATGGCAGCAGGCAGTTGGGACCACCCTAAGCAGACCTCAACACAGCAGCAATAGGATCCTCTCTCTCCTCTGCTGCCCTGGGATATGGGATTCCCTCCCCTCCAAAGCACCTCCTTACACTCCCCAGGACTCACAGCTCCATCTGACCTTATCTCAGTGGCAAGTCTGGCTTGGCCTGGCACTTCTGTGAAGGCGGAGGAGCTCTCCCAGCTGAGGGGAGAGGACTCACAGCCTGCTTCCATCTGCTCCCCATGCCCAGCACCGAGGTGGTAGCACTGCCCTGGCAAGCACACTGTGATGCGAGCTGTGCTTATGGCTGTGGTGGTGGTGCCCGAGCCCTCTGCGCAGCAACTTTACACCCAGATGTACTACTGTACGATATCAGCACAGAGCTGTAGCCAGGCAGCACAGACACCTTCCTGGAGGTAAGCTGTGTGTCCACCCACATCTGTCCCCACTGAGTCCCCATCCTGACTTTATGCCAAGGCTGAAGAGTCGTTGCAGCAGCGCAGAAGGGAGCGTGAGGAAAGCAGAGCACTACGGGGAGCTCCTGGGCTGCTCCAGCAAACCCTTTGTTGACGAGGCCACAAGCGATGCAATGGGCAAAGAAAGGGCACGAAGTGACCCAGCTGCAGCTCAGCATGCACTGACCACGCTTTTGGAAACCTCAGGTAGTGCATAGCAAAGGGCACTGCTGCCTTTTGTGGTGCCTGGCAGACAGTCCAGCCTGAATTCCATCCACCCACTGCCAGTAACGAGACATCGTCCCCTGGCCTAAACTGGGGAAGATGCCTTAACGTTACAGCAAAACACTGCTGGACGGGAGCTGTTGCAGATCCTCATTTCTCTATACTAGATGCCCTACTCGCCAAAGGGAAGAAGTGTTCCTCTGCGATTGTGTCACCCTCGTTTTTAAGAGGGTGGGCAAGCAGACATTTTTCTGCTTCCAGATTTGAAGCACCCAGGGCAGTAGCTGAGACCTGAAGCCAACAGCTCGCATCCCGTCGCGCTAACGCAGACCATGCCCACCAGCAGCACCTGGAGCTTCCCACCCACCCTCAGGACTGGTGCCCTGGTGCAGGACCCAGCTCAGAACCTGCGCTCTCACGGCCGGAGGAACCGTGAGCCTCCAAAGCCCTGTCCCACATTGACCTGCCCTAAAGCACATGGGAACGCTCTGCTTTGGAAGGAGATGTCTGACAGACAGCCAGAGAGCACGGAGGGATCAGTGGGAGATATGAAGGGTATAGAAGCAGAGGCCCGTAAGAGGTGTACAAGGCTTCTAGCGTGACGATAGTCAGACCTCAGCTTGGACGGGCACCATGTAAATAAATACGGAATTTGCAAGTAAATGTAATGAAATGCATGTAAATGCAGAAGTAAATGTAATGAATACGAGTTGGGCCGTAAACAGCCAAGACAGACTTGCCCTTTGCTAAAGGTGTCATTATAGATCTCCTTTAAAGCAATGCAGAGCTGCTGATCGATCTGTCCCAGCTGATGGATCTCATCGGCATCCTCGGCGCCTTATCAGTGCCCTCCTTCGGTCCATCCCCCACTGGTGTGTGGTCTCTGGGGGCACGTCGACGTGTTGGTGCTGAAGATGGCCCCGAGCATCTCGTTTGGCTATGAGGTGCTCTGCTGCCTTGGCACGGCACGTCACTGGGGCTTATAGGACCTGCTTCTCAGGTTGGGAACCAGTATGGAAATCCGCTGAAGCACATGAGCTCCAGTCCTACAAACCTGTTTCGGCCGGGGAAGTCTGTCTAGACAGAGCACAGGTGTTTCTGAAGCCAGGAGCCTCCACTGCCGCCTGGCGCCACGGCTCCGGTGCCTGAGAGCAGCCCCCGTGCATGGCGGTGCTGGCAGCGGGCTGGGCACGTCGGATCTGTGGGAAGAAGCCCCTCAGCATGGCCACGGCCTCCTGCGGGCTGTTTAGCCCGGGCCCGGGGTCAGCAGCCGGAGCGGTGCTCTGACAGGGCGTGAGGGGCTGCCGCAGGGGATCCACTGCCCGGGCAGCAGCAGGCAGAGGGGGAGGATGGGCTGAGGGAAGCCGGGCACTGCGCGGGGGGACGACGAGGAGACGCGCAGCACAGCCCCGGCCCTGCGGCCTCTGCGCTTACTCCAGGCCGTGTGGGAGAGGCCGGGCACAGCCTGGCACGGCCCCAACGGCCCACAGCGGGAGTAGCAGGCAGGGCTGTGCCGCGGGGGGCCGAGAGGGGACGCGGAAGGGCGGCTGCGAGGGGCTGAGGGGGACACCGAAGGGAAACGGAGGTGGTGGCGGGGAGGCTGAGCTGAGGGCGCCGAGAGCGCCGTGAAGGGGAGACGCCGCGGAACGGAGGGCGCCGGGGAGGGACCGTGGGCTTAGGACGCTGACGGCGACGCCGAGGGGGGGAACCGCGAGGGGACGCGCTGCGAGAGGGCGGCCGTAGCGGCGCCGAACGACCCCGGGGTCGGACCGAGGTGAGCGCGAAAGGCGCGCGGAAGCGACGGACGGGCGCTGAGAGGGGCCGAGCCCGCACCGCCCGCCGAGGCCGCCCGCCCCGAGGACGCGGCGGAGCAACTGAGGACGAGCTCGACTCTTTCCGGCGCCGCTCGCGCCTTTCCGGCGGCGGCGGCGGCGGGGGCGGGGGGCGTGCCCCGTGCGCGGTGACGCAGCGCGCAGTCCCCGCCCCGGCCCCGCCTCCATGGTCTCTGGAAAAGAGAAGAGAAAAAAAAACTTTTTTTTTTAATTGAGGAATCAACAGCCGCCATCTTGTCGCGGAGCCGGAGCGCGGCGCGAGCGGAGCGGGGCCGGGCCGGGCCGGGCCGGGGCAGCGGGGGCCGCCCGCAGGGA
>PPHD01015271.1:0-16204 GCA_002909625.1 Bambusicola thoracicus | reverse complement strand
AAGTAAGAAGGAAGTTGCAAATTCTGATGTTCATAACTCAGTTAAGTGTATGACGGAAGTTCTAGTCAATTTAGAATAACAAAGTTCATTGCAGATATCCCAGTGAGATTCAAACATAACAAAATCTAAAACAGGCTACGAAACAGGACCAGGAGACCACTGACAAAGCAGTAAGAATACCCTCACTCACAAATACTCTTACAAAAGAATACGATTGCATTCTCCAATACAGATTCCCTGTGTTTCCCTGGATAACCAAACAGGTGTTACTGATATAGTAAAACAGAACCTTGCATATTTGTCTGGTTTTCTTCAGTAAAATGGCATGACTTTATGTCAGGCTGACATTTTGAACAACAGTATAGTCTCCTTCTTGATAACAGAGACCTCCAGCAAACTTCAGTAACCCCCCTTAGACCTCATTTGCTTTACAGATTCCTTTCACATACCCTTACAGTACAGTTCCATAGAAGTATGTTTGGATATGGACATGAGAAACTGATACCACAGACTGTTAGGTTATGGGATGAGAGCTCCTCTGCAGCCCCATTAGGGAGCACTGCAAGGTAAGGGCAGATGGGGACCCCAAGTCACGCCCTATCCTTGCTACTCCCAGATTCATCTCAGGAGACACCAGCCCACCAGAAGCCACCTCTGCAAGCACAGAGGAAGGTGGGAATCCAAGATAAAGGCTGAGAGGAAGGAATACCTTTCCTGGCAACCTCAGGGCTATCCCAGAAGCGTGGTATATATTATGGGATACAGCAGAAAGGCGTTTCAGGGCTTATTATGGGATATTAGGAGGAGGAATTGAAAGAAAACATAGATGTAAGTGACTTGGGGAGGAATAAGTATGAAAAAATTGAGGGATAATAGAATAAAAGGGGCCAGCTGTGGGCTGGCTGATGTATTTAGTTGGCTAAGTCACACCTCTGAATGGTATAGTCTTCCTTTCTCCTGGTTTAGCTCCCTTCTTTGAGTGAGGCACTCTGTATTTGTGATGTATGTGTGCGCATATGGGAGTCTGAGTGCTAGCATGAGGATCAGACCATGGGTAGTCAGAGGGTCCATGCATCTTTGATGAGTCAACCGAAGACTGGAGCCTGGTTCTATAAGCCTATAAGGACTCATGTATGCTCAGTTTGCATAAATACTTCCAGATTTGATCCTCTTCCACCACGGGTAAGCATTCCTTGTTCCAGGCTTTCACTCTAGTTTCTGGGTCCTTACATTCCTGAAGGCTTGAAACTTCTCAGACGCTCGCATTAACACTGGCAACTGCTTGTGAGGCTTACTAGCGTGAGCCTTTGCTGCTCAGCAGTCTGCTCACAGCGAAAAGGTCACGCTCAACTTCAATCTACTCACGTCTACACAGGTGAGGTGTCTTTCAAACACCAAATTCCTTCCTGCTGTAATTTAACCATAAATTTAAACATAGTACCTGTGACATAATTGCATAGCTTCTGCAGCAGCTGTCCCCTCATCCAGCAACGATGCATTTGCCACATCCATTCCTGTGATATCACACACCATAGTCTGGTAATTTAGCAGGCTCTCCAGTCTGCCCTGGGAGACCTCAGGTTGGTAAGGAGTGTACTGGGTAACCCTGTGAGGAAAGAATTCAGAGTCTGGGTCATGGAATACCTAACAGGCTTATACCATTAAAAAAAAACAACAGCAACAACAACAACATCAAAACCATCCCAAAATGATATTGTTGAGTACGATCCACCAATTAAGAAAATTTGTTAGAAAAAAATTATTTTTAGGTTGTTGTAATTTATTACTCTCCTGGAAACCTGAGGGTATCTTCTCACTTCATTTTGGCTTGGCTTTTTACAGATGAATTATCTTCCTCCATTTTGAAAAGAGAAATTACTTCTAAAGCTATCATAGGATTGCTTCCTGGAGAAGAGAGAGGTGTAGTAGGACCAGAGTGTGGGAGAACTGAGCCATGTCACAGTGTCTGAACGAGGACGCTTATTTCAACCACATCTAATTATTGTTGTTATCTGTCAACACTGCTTCTGCTTCTGAAATCTTGTGCTTGCCAAGCACTCCCCACTCACGGGAGGAAAGGCACTTGGCACTCCTCAGCTTCAGACTTAGCAACACACTGCTTGAGAATGGACAATTAGCGTAAGGGAACTGCAAGTAGACAGTTTTGAAAGGATTGCTACTCACAGGTTATAATCTAATAGTTTTTAAATGAAGTTTCCCCATTCTTTGTTGATTTATTTTTTAAACTCTATTCTTAAACTAAGCAGCTGTGAGTTTGATAGTTCCTACTTCTCCACCAGAGAAAGGATAACACATCAGATAAATGCTATGCTTTTGAATGCTAAAATTGGTTGAAATAAAAATTACCAATTTCACTGAGGACACAAAGTTCAACTGTGAAATCTTCAATTCCAGTACCAGTGCAAATAACCATGGATGGTGTTTAACAGTTGCACATTAAATGATGTTCCTAAAGTCATTTACAAGTCAAATCCTTAAACATAAAACTCATTTTTGAAGTAAACCTTTGCACAAATCAAATCTAAGAAGTACACTAAACTATCTCTCATTCAAAACAACATTTAAAAAAAAAAAAACAACCAAACCAACCAGCACCTCTCTTCTGCTTAGGTTTGTTAGTTGGCTGCTTTGCATGCAGAAGTCCAATAGCATCAACATTCAAATTAAATTACTGTAATGACAAGGAACAAAAAAAAAGGCAGTTGGCAGGGTTTTTTCTTTGTTTGTTTTGTTTTTCCCTCCAACAAAATTGGAAGAAAATACTACCTCCACTTGATATCGTTTAGGACTAAAAGTACTTCTACAGACCTGGGCTCAGTTCACAATGGCAGATGGGTCATGACACAGGAAACCTTCCACAGGAGGCTAACAGAGTCTTTCTGGAGCCTGTGTCAGACCCATCAGGAGTTTGATATTAAATGGCTGTTGCTTTTGTAGCTATTTCAAACCTGTTCTTTTTTTTCCACTCCTGGCCTCATCCTGCACTCAGAAATATTTACATATATATCACCTTCAAGACACAGAGGAAGGTTTAGAAAGACACTTAAGTACTGTGTCCCTGCAAGGCTGGCATCGTCAGATTGGCATCAAAGCGAGCTGTATCCAGGAAACATGCTTTCAGCCAAGGGCTAGGCTGCTGATCAAAAATCCTGCCTTACAAAGGAGCAGTTTTTGTACATAGGAGCTGGGGTTGTTTTAGGTTTAACAGGAAAACAGATACATTAACTGCAAAAATAACAATTACAGTTTCTTTATGCTAAAGTTAGCTCTTGTTTTTACTTCATCTTAAAACATCTCCTTTGGGAAATACTAATGAAATGGCAGAATGTGCATAGACTCCATTATCAAAAAATACTCAGTGAAGCAGTTCTTGATTAGTACTTGCAAGTGCACAGTCAATAAGATGTGACAGAACATCTAAGTTATTTCTTAACGTATGGTGAAATGTTTTGACTGTATATCTCCTACAGGAATTTCTTCTGCAGTTTTATTAAATCTCTGAGAAGTTATTGTCCTCATAAACATCATACTTCCATTTTGTTATGACATATTTTCTTGTAGTTTTAGACATCCACAACACGAATCTCATGTATCGGCAGAGCTGGAATTTATTTGTATTTCCACTCATAGAGTTTTCTTTTCGAGATTTAACAGTAAAGTTAACAGGAACGTAAATACAGACCTCTAGCACAGTTTCAAACCAACCTACATAAGCAGTATCTTACTCATGGGCTTGAGAAAGCAGGATGGTCCTGTGACAGGCATGGAGTCACGCCAGCTTCCAGTCAAAGCACAGACACCGAATATACTGCCAATCTGGCATGGTCTGGAAGTTGCTTGTGCAGCTTTCTGTACCTAGTCTGCAAGTGGAAGCTAACTGCTTAAAGTTTATATTATATACAGTAAATGTTACAGTGCAATGCATGAGAGCTAAGTGCTACTGGCTACTATGTTACAGAGGTGATGTTAAGATTGCTGATCTCCTTGGTATGGTTACTTTACTTTTACATACTTTATGTCTGTGGATAAAAAAAATGAAGTACTTTGGAGATCTCTGCATCATGCTTCATTGCAAGACGTTATGAAATGTGTCACAGGTTTTCAAAGCCTGACAGATAATCAAAAATACTAGGGCTGCTCTAAAGGTATTGCCTCCTATTTTATTACATCGGTTCACAATGTCAGAGGTGCATGGTCATGGCAGGACAATAGAGGTTGAATTTTTCCACCCATGTTCAGTTACACAGAGGGTCCTGGTGGACAAAAAGCTGGATATGAGGCAGCAGTGCACATTCACAGTCTGGAAGGCCAACTTTATCTTGGGCTGCATCAAAAGAGGGGGTGGTCAGCAGGTCAAGGGGGTGATTGTCCCCATCTGAAGAGCTATGTGCAGGCCTGGGGCTCTCAGTACAAGAAAGGAGTGCAGGACTGAGACCAGAAGAGGGCCATAAAGATGATTCGAAAGCTGGAGCACCTATCTCATGGAAAGCTGAGGGAGCTGGGTTTGTTTAGCTTGGAGAAGAGAAGGCTGCAAAGGAGATCTCATTATGGCCTTCCAGTACTTACAGGAAGCTTATAAGCAGAAGGGGGACTGACAAATTCTGATAATGACAAGACAAGAAGGACGGCTTCAAACTAAAATAGGGGAAATATATGCTAGATTTGAGGAAGAAATTCTTTGCTCAGAGGGTGGTGAGGTACAGGAACAAGTTGCCCAGAGAAACTGTGGATGACTGACCCTTGGCGGTGTTCAGAACCAGACTGGATGGGGGCCAGGGGAGCCCAAGCTGGTGGGTGGCAGCCCTGACCATGGCAGGTCATTTAGACAAGTGATCTTTAAAGTCCTGCCAACCTAAGCCTTTCTATGACTCTATTCCTTTGTTGCCATACAACAGATCACAGCAGAGGGACAGTACAACAAAATGGCATCTGACATGCAAGGGCGTAAGAAGCAAAGGCACAGAACTAAATTCCTCCACACAGAAAAAATGGCATTCACTGACATTCACTGATGTTTGCTTAATGTTTCCGGAGACGAAACAGTCAATGTGAGCACAGTGAGGTGGTGAGTGGTGTGTTTCAGCTGTGGTGACAGTGGGTCACTCCCACTGGTACAGGCCCAGCACACACACTCTTGTTATTTGCTGGTGAAGATGTACAGCTAATGGTGGTGACTATGTTGAAAAATAGAGCAAATTCTCAGCTACAAAATACTATCAAATAGTGTTATTGTGCTCTTTGTATCTGCTGCAGTTTCCATGGAAACAAAGTAGGAGGCATTACTTTTGGAGTGATGTAGATACTATGCTGCTTTGATATATATCTTAATAAGAAGCTCATGTTAGCATAAAAGTCTGATCAATCTACAAGCTGATTTCTGAAGCCAAATATCCTTCATATCCTTAGACTTTCATTTATGTGCACATTACACAACAAAACTGAGTGCTACTAAGGCAAGAGTTCAGCACATTTGGTGGAAAAAACTCACATATGAAAATGGGAAATAGCCGAACAAACACTATTCATTCAAACCAGTAGACAGGTGACATATTTATGCAGTTGAGGGGCCTGTGCTGGATGTCACATAATGCGTAGTATGCCCCCAAACAAATTCTCTGTCTACACTGTGTTCTCTAAAGATAAAGTAAGTATACATACTGACCTGCTTCTTGTTTTTTATAAAGTAGGCTAATATTTTTCTTCTTAATAACTCAGTAGAGTATGGAAAATACATGTAAGACATCCATCCAGTGTTAGTATGGAACCGCTAGTTACAGACTGCCAGGAACAAGGAATTGTTAGCAGCTAGTAACCAAGACCAAAAGCAAACCAAGTATCAAAAATAAGGGGTACCTACATACTACACTCTGTGACCAAATCAAATGCCTCATCAGAAGGCAGGAATTTTAATTCCTGAATTCCAGTAAAGCCCTATTCCACTACAGAAGGTCTTCTGCTTATTTTCTTTGAATCAAACTGTTTGTTGGATATAAAACTGTATAAAGAATATCTACCCAAAAGGTTTTGAAGTACCTTCTTTCATGAATATGGATCTTTTTCAAACGGGATTCAGGCTTAAGAGGAAAGGATGCCCAATATTTTCTAAAGCTGTTAGGCAGTTAATTAGGGTATGGTACTGTCAGACAGTTTTGTTTAAAACTAGGCTTATAGTATCTCTGTTTGCAATATACATTGTTGTCCTCATGCTTCAGAGATTTCTAAAACTCCAGCAGCATTATTTTCTTAGCAGAACCTGAGATTTGGGAAGACGTTTCTGGCAAATCGAAAGAAAGCAGAACCACTACTGTGGGTTAGCAGGTTCATTTTCAGCTGAAAACACTTTGTTCTAAACAATTTCCTCCTAAAATCCACCTTTGTGTTTCCTGCCTCCTTCTAGCAAGTTCAACTGCTTCAAAAAACTGAAAAGTCCTCCATTTCTGTGCTCACTGACTTCTACAAGCATTCTTTTTCAAACTCATCTTGCAAGCCTTGCTCTAATGTGTGCCAAGCAGTCACATGAGAGAGCCAGAATTGAGCAGAAACAATAAACCTGCACTTGCAGCATTTCCCTGGCTCTGTAATGCACACTGCGTTAGCACTGATAGTTAAACACGCAGATGACATAAGGAGAGCTGTGATTTCCTAAGCAGCCTCCATAAAGTCTGTATGGTTATAACATTTGCTTCCTCACACGTTCTCTCTTTCTGTCCTCCCAGCAAACATAATTCTTTTTACTCTTCTGTAGGTTTAGCTGTTAGGATTTTAGCTGTATTTTAGTGGACACTGCAAGAACAGATTTCTGGATATAATCTACCAGGCATTTTAATACTACAATATAATTTGTTAGGATTTATTTTAATACTACTACATAATTCGCTAGGATTTCAAAATACACAGTTCCTTTTGGTCCTCTTACTACCATCTTTAGCAACTGGTTATTTGTTACACTCTAGTGAAATACTTGTTTTATGTATTCTCAAAAAGAGGACAGGGATAAGAGCAAGTAAAATTTGGTTTATATACACTGCAAAGATTCCTTAGATTCAAAAAGTGCAACTCTGAAGTCAATTCAAAAGTCTGAGACACAAATAAAGCACTCAAAACAAATACTTCAAAGTCTTGGAAGTTTGCAGATACAAGATCCATCTATGGAAACTCAAACCTCAGAAGATATAGTACCTAAGCAGCAGCACTTCTTTTTACAACCTCTACACATAAATAACCTTTAAAAACTGCTTCTATTAAAATCAAATTTATTTGGTAAGTAAGATGAGAGTTACTGTCTTAATATGGCACACAAAAAAAAAAAAGGTTGTCACTGACTTCAGATAAGCTTCCAAACCAAACGAGACAATGAAATGTACCAATGACATTCTGTGTGATGGAAAGTGAGACTCCACATCAATTTTAGTTTCTCTATTGCATCCGAGTTACAGTTCCTTAGAATAATATCAGTGATAAATGAACATTTATAAGCAAGCCTTAGTGCTTTTATCAAGAAAAGACCATCAAGAGACAAAAATCCCACTTTTGTTTAGATTAATGCTGCTCATAAAATACAAATTAAAGCAATAAAAGATTTCTTTACATTTGAGAAAAGCCAAAAGTAAAAGAGTCCAATTCAAGTCCATAAGTCAGGCTTGTCTGAAACATCCATTGAATGATGAGATCAAAAAACTCTGTTCTTTCAAAAACAAATTATCAGCTATCACTGTCTACCTACATTCAGGCATCAGCGGAGTCAATTATTTGTTCAGACAAGAACATACTTTGTGGATACAGATTCACTTTCTTGAAACTCTGGTTTCAGAGAGGAAAAAAAAAATATAGAAAGAATTTTAAGATGAAAAGCCTCTAAGGTTTCCAAGGATGCCTTCTACCTCAAAAGAAAACCATAATCAAACTAATGCACGTTATTTAACTACAACCAACCAAAAATGCAGTGGAGGAGGCTGCTGCTCTAGTTTTAAGAGGAAGCTGTGAAAGATTTAAGTTCAAGAATTAAGTTTTTATACTTTCTTTAAAGCAAACTAAAACATTCTTGGTTTGGTTAACTGTATATAGAAGCTGTGACTTCTAGGTCAATAAAATTCTATGATTCTATGAAATATTTTACAGAAGAAGTATCTTCTAAAGTCAAAGAATTTTCTCTCCTCTCTATAGCTTCAATAACAGCAACACAGTTCCTGCCCCTACACACTACGCTACTACCTAATACAGAACAGCCTTAATCATAAAAATAGATTTGAGCCAGACCTGTCTGCAGTAGTTATAAGGTGAATTTCAAATGTGTTGAAATTTTATAAATACGTATTTAGCAAGAAAATGTTGTACATTACCATCCTGCGTTCTCCAAAAGGTTCCGTGCAATGGGCTGTGGCACTGAGCAGTTGTAATAACCCATGCCTATATAGGACCTCCATATCTTGTTCTTGCTTGCTATGTTGTATAAGGTTTCAAGGATTTCATTTTCACCTAATTGAGAAAAAACTGCGTCAAAAAACTTCAGTCACACATAACACTAGCAGATATTAACTAAAATGCTTTGTATAAAATATACCCTCATATAGAAACTTACCAGGAGTGACTGACATAGGAACAATAACAGAGTAAGGCCAAAATGTTAAAACATTATGGGAAAGTTTAAATTCTACAAAATATGAGCATTTGTCCCCATTAATTTCAAGAAACAGCTGATACAAATAGATCTGAACTGAAATATTTATATTACTTTTCCTCAATTGTCCTTTCACATTAATCAGATTTGACAGCTCAGTCATAAATATTTCATTTTAGGCAGTTACTCATTTTTAAAATACTGAGTGCCCTAAAGAACAGAGATCTCCTTCTCTCAAGAAAATGCAAGTCCACCACTGTGGAAATGATGATGAGAGAAACATCTGTAGGCAAATGCCTTGTGGAGTTCTTTTTGCTTTAAGGCAGTGTGCACTCCGGGTTTTTTGCATATGCATTACAGTACATCTCAGAAGGGACCCTTCATCAGACTTTTTTTTCTCCCTCCACAGACTTTAGACACTTTTCCTAAAGAGTTGATGAAATGGAAAAGTTTTATTCATTCAATATTAAGTTTCCTTCATCGATTTATTAAAAAAAAAAAGTGAACAACATTAAGAAATTCCATTTAAGACTAGCTTTGAAATCAGTCTGCCAGTCTACCTTAGTGATTACAATGGAACACTTCTGAAGTGTCCAGATGAAAGGTGTATGCACATCCTGTCCTTCCCAGCTACAGTCCAGTTCTTGCTTTTGCTTCAACATGCTTCTCACTGACCATATACCCATACAAAAACCATATCCTGTCAACCCCTCTAGCAAATAACTCTAACCAACATCATCCAAAAGGAAAGATTTACCGACTACCTTCTTAACAACTACCTTAGTACTTGAGGATGCAGATAATGGTCAGTAAGCTTTGTAACATTATGTGGAGGGATAACCATGCCCAACCCAGCAAACCTGGATGAAACTGGACACCAAGCCTACTAGGTGAGGTGCTTGGAAAGATTTTTTTTGGTAACTTTTCCCCAGTTCTGACCCTGGAAACTGCTGTGCAGCAGCAGTACAGTAGTTGCACTAAATTATTCTGTCTGTTCTTCATTACAATCTGAAAGTCAGACTTTGGAATATAAGGCTATAAATCACCAACGCAGAAAAACCGGAGCCCTGGATATTTCAAAACTTATTTCCCACTGTGGGTTACTCCACCAGAAGAGATCAAATGAAACATTTGATACTCTAGAATCCGCTGGCAAATTATTTTGCATAGAAAACATCAAGTCTGTGAATTAATATCTTCTGCAGACACAGGAAAGATACAATCACTTCAGCTCTGACTTCAAAACTCGTATTTCTTCTTTTACTCCTAGAGCTGACATTTCATTTAATATGTAAAAAAAAATTTTTTTCAAGTAATTTCTTCCACAGTCACCTAAATGGCAATAATGCTTCCACAAAAGTGTTTTCTGTTTGTTTTTTTACAGGTCTTCAGTTTCAACCACAATGTTCGTTCTTTCTCTGCCTCTTACTCGCTGTTACGTTTAATGCATAAAGTTTCATTTCTTGTTTTTGGTGAACTGTTACAATTTTCCTGGAGATTCAGAAGTCATGTGTTCATTTGATCTCAGCAGTATCCAAAGCAAATTTTCTAAAAAGCAGTGACAGTTCCACCCCCCCATACTCCTCCTATTCTGCTTATTCCAGACTTTTTTACTACTTTTACTTCTTTTTTTACTACCTTTACTACTTTTTTTTTTTCGTTTAGTGAAAGCCTTAGCACTACTGATACTTTATCATTTGGAAGCCAAAAAGAAAGACGGTTTTGTGTTTGGTTTGAAGGGGAGTGTTGTATTCTTCCAAAATCCTAACTTCAGCAATTTTTCAGAAATTCCAATGTCTTTGTTTATTTGACTCCAAATTGAGTTGAAGGCAGAGGGTGGCTATCATTTAACTTGCTCACTAGCCTGATGTCATATGCACAATACATTGAGAGCATGAATTCCATAGTGAGCACGTACCACAAATACTGTACTATATGCTGATAGCACTCCCTTTGCTTGCCTCACTGGACATGTAATCTAGAAAGTTTAGAGTTACTCCTCAGCAAACACAGCTAACAACTATCACATGCACACACTGAACTTTTGCTCCCTGAAATAACACTGACATTTCCGTACTGATCCAAGGAACAAGGGAAAGAGCCTTAATGAGACCGTAAGCAGCTCAAGCAGCAATTAAACTTCCAAGCAAAAGGCAGAATGGCATTTACCTGGAAGAGCTGTACAGGTAGATCCCAACACTGATTTTAGGTATAGTTGTATGAGTTATCACTGGAGACAGTCAAATGGTTACCTTTAATCAGGGTCCTCATGCTACGGCAGGGTGAAGCCCGGCCTGAGCCCAGCGAGGCCTTCTCTGGGCAGGGTGGGACTGCGGAGCTCCAGAAGGCCTCACCAGATTCAGCAGGATGCCACGTCCTGTTACCCATCAGCAGCAGCTCCGACATTCCCCACTGCACCCAGCCTAACTTTCAACAGCATGTTCCCTTAATGTGACCTGTGGAACGGGTCTGGCATTGCACTGACAGCTCTGTGTAAATGACTAGCACTAGTAGTAAGGCAGAACAGCGATGAGTAGTCCTACGAATACCTCAACATCCTTTTTCATACTCAAAACCAAATGGCCGAGTTCTCAGTTTGGTAAGCAGGAGCATGACTAAATCCAGAGCATTACAGATTCTTTCTGCTGTATAATATACAGACTTTGGGGCATGCATAGCAGAACACTGTATTCTTGTAAATGTTTACTTAAAGCTACTACATTTGAACAAGACTAGTATTTCATAAAAATCCAAAACATGCGAATTAAAAACACCACCCAAGATACCTCAGTGTCAGGTTTCCAATGTCTTTAAGCTCTCCTCAGAAATGGGATAGATAAAGAAATATCCAAAGTGTGGAAATAAAATATGATAAAGAATTGACTACTGCTAACAGTGGGAAGCTGGGCATTGAACACAGATATTTTCCACTTTTATAAAACAACATGACTGAAACATCTTTATCTGGAATTCACTTCATTGGCAATAGTCTACAAATCCTTTAGGAACCTTATTCAGCAGAAAATAAAATTGCCAGGTAAGTTACTGCACTTGATCTTTATTCCCCTCATCATTACATCAGATAACACGATCAGAGATAGTACCCAGAAGAAAGTTCATTGATCCTGCACTACTCTTATCAAATAACTGAGGGGAAAACTCAATGAAGCTCCCACTAGGAGTTCAATGAGAATACTTCAGGACTGCTACTGCGACATCCACAGATGGAAAAGGAAAAAGGTATCACAAATATATTAAGTGGGAATGAGTTATCTGGTCATAAAATGACAATACTGTTATTCCTGCTAATGTTTCAGTGGTTAGTACAGCAGTGTTGCTTTTCACTTGATATCTGCAAAAAAATAGGGTACCCAACAAGGTTGGGAGAGGAGGAAGAATCAAGACAAGAGGAGGAGACTGAGATGCACAGAATCTACAGTGAAAAAGGGAGGAGACTATTACATATCATTTTATCACTATGCCAAGCCTCAAACTTTTTCTTTTAAACCTTCTGATATGAAGGAAGTGAGATCTTCACAACAGTTGCTAAAAGAAAAAAGGGCATGATTTCTCTTGCATTAGCATTAATTTAATCTTCTTAACAAAATCACAATATAATGAAGTGGAAGAGTTCCAAAGCACTGTCAGACATGCACTAAAGCTGCAGGACAGCACAAGAGCCTGCTTCAGGTGCCAAGTCCTACCATCCAAAGGAAGGGCAGCACACAAACATGGTTTACTGGCCTCCCTCTTCCTCCTCCTGTTGCTTGGGCTGCCCACACTTACACAGTCTGTTTGGGCAGCAGAGGCAGCCTGGACAGACATGCTGAGATTTATCTGACTGCTTTTAACTCACATTCCTTCCAAAAATGTTTCAAATGGAGACTCAACTGGTCACCTACACAGGCTTTTTAAAGTTAATCTTCAGAAATTCTGAAGTTCTATAATACAACTAGAAATATTTTGGAAGTAGGTTTTGTGGACACATTCTTTTAACTGAAATCCTGAAACAATGCAGAAATACGCAGCATAATAAATGAAACTTGCTTGTTAACATGAGCATACAATGGCAGCATTGCAGGGATAACTACCACTAATACACACAGTAGGCAGGCAGGGATTAAAGGAGGATTACTCTTGCATACATTACTCTTCCTTCTGTCCTTCACTGCCAACCACGTCAACACTAGAAGAAATCTACCAGTAGAATACTAAAAGAAAATGAAAGACCATGTCTAACATAGCTGCACTTCTGTCAGAACAGCTTAGCATTTACTAGTATAACTTTTCCATTCACACGCAAGCTAAGCCTCTGGACTACACTGGGTATTTGTCTTCCCTGTTAATATACTGTGTCTGTCAAGGAAGAAATGAAACCCAATTCCTTGACTGAAGAGTGGATTGTGCTACGAAGCCTAGGAAATATAGCACATTTAAAAGAAGGGGAAAAAAAACTTCTCCTGCGATAAGGCATTTTATTTGGGAATGATGGAATGTGCTATAATATTCAAAGCAGCTTTTTAATAGCATCTGCAGCTACAGGAGGAATTATCTTCACTGCTATTGCATACAGAAGGCAGAATAATGTTCTGACCTTTAGAAAACTTGTCATTTTATCAAGTGAAGGATCTGTAAAGCAAAACAATCTTTCCTGTTTTCACCCCTAACCAAATTGGAAGACACATATACATCAGACCTCCTCTCTGCAGGTGGCAGCTCTGCAGTTTACTTTAGCTGAAGAAACTCAGCAGTTTACCTACATCAGCCATGGAGGTGTACGGCAACAAAAATTGCTCTCCTATGTAACCCTCGGGTCACGCAGCGCTCATTAGGAATGTAGCTATGTTACTTCATGCTCACACCTGCAAAGCCTAAAGCTATAAAATCTGAAGAAAATCTGAAGAAAATCAGAGACATATTACACTCATCCAGGCATATTACTTGTGGCATATGCATGGCTTTCTTAGGCTACATATCTAATTCTAGACTTAAGTAACAACTTCAGTGACGCTTCAGGGTAAGCTCAGCTGCATTTCCCAGTACAAAGGACAAGACTGAGTGAGGTCAATTTGCTCAGCTATAGGCTGACCTAGGCAGTCATTACGGTTTGTTGTTTGCTTTTTTTAATATGAATTATACAGGGAAAAAGTAATATGTATTTAAACCATTAGGAATCAGGAACTTGATAAACTCTGTCATGGAACAACACATTCTGAATTGCCTCACCCTGTTCTCTCTTACAGGTATGATGTCTAGGGATGGTAGGAGCACCATCTTCACCCAACTGAAAAGAACATGTTTAAGGCATGGCTTAGTGGGGTAACATTGGTGGTAGGTGGATGGTTGGACTAGATGGTCTTGAAGGGCTTTTCCAACCTTGGTGATTCTATGATTCTATGATTCTAAAATACAATAGAGTTCTCACCCTCCTTTCCTAGTTTTCCTTTTAATACAAGGCAGCAGATAGAGAAATCATGTACCTTACTGACATAAGGAATCCTACACCGGTGATAAGAAAGAAGTGTTCTCTCTAATGATGCATTAACAGGTGAGCAAACTTTACTCAGAATAGAGACCTCTGGGTCCAGAATGTTCAATGAGAAGTTGCACAACTTTCAGTGGAGGCTTCCAGCTTTCCTTTTACAAACAGTGGTGTTTTCTACTGCCAATGGAGTGGAAAGCTACGCAGTAAGTTACAAAGGCAGCCAGCCTCCACACTGAGGGGAGAACAAAGACAAGCAGCAGTGCACAGACAGAGGTTTTCAGCGCTTCATCTCTCTTGACAACTCACTGCACATAGGGTGAGATGGTATCACAGCCATGTTCTGTCAGAGTTTGCTGTAAGGGAACTTGAACAGCATAACAAATGGAGCAAAATGCACTGTTAGCTCAGAGGTCCCACTGCACAGTGAGAGCCTGTATGTAACAGGACGTCACTATGGTGACGTGGGAGGGAATCACTTCAAACAGACCAGTGTGCGTTCATATACATAAAACTACAACAGGATTCTGGCTAAAGCCAGCATCACTGGCTTGGATTTCATTAGCACACAATTACTGTAGTGCCAAACTGTGCTGTATCACAGTTCCGTGCATGTTAGCAACGTCAAACCAAAGAAACTGGAAAAGTGGTTTCTTGAGATGTGATTATTACTGACAATCTACATTTACTCCCCACCCCTTTTTACTTAAAAAAAATAATAATAATTTAAAAAGTTCCTTGCACTGGGGTTAAATGAAGACAACCCATAAGTCTGGGAGAATCCTGACCCACATATATCAACCATAACATGCTGAGCAGCACTTGCAGCTTTCAAACAGATGAGAGGACGTGACCGAATTCCTCCTCTCTCCCTGTTCCCACAGGATGGGAAGGTACCAGGAATTCAGTGCCACGGCACTCATGGGGTGTTTCACCAGCAGGACCCTCTCCCCCACCAACACTAGGCCACGTCCCCACAGGCCCCAGCTTCCCCCTGCACTCCTGTTGCTGGTAGTAGTGGTGATGCCAGCTGGGACTCACATAGAGCCCTGGAGGCCCGCAGGGACTTGGCAGCAAGGCAGAGGACCAACCGCAAGGATCCCATGCCTAAGAGCTTGGGCAGAGGATCCAGGTACAGATGTGAAGCTGACACTGATGGAAACACCTCTGGTACCTGAGTGGGCACTGCACTACGTAAGCTTTGGTGGAATCGCTAAGTTTGGTGTGTTTTTAAGCGTTTCCTTTGGTCCCCGGACACCCAGCACGATGTTCACATGTTAAGAGTACATACAGATTCCGCGCAGTGATCGATAACTTTAAAGCGTCAGTATCTGAGGATTCACCAAGCCACACCAGTTCTGAACAGCTCTGAGCTCGCTGAACCGCTCTGTGCCGCAACATCTGGCGCGGGGCTCCGCGCTGCCGCTGCTCAGCCGTCCCCCAGACACTGTCACAGCTCTCGGGAGCGGCTGTTAGACGGAGACGCGGGTTTTGCACGCCGTTACAACACGCGTACCGCTACTCGGGAGGGGGGAAGGACACACAAAGAAGTCTCGCAGACAGATGGCAGCCCACCCGAAGCAGCGCTTGGAAGGCACGGCTTTTGGCCACGCCTTTCCCTCCGTATGGGGCTCCTGTGACAAAGCGGTAGCACCGCTCCGCCGGGAGCACTCGCACAAGTTTTCCTACCGCCCTGAGCGGGGCGGGGGGCTGCGGGGGAGGGGGGGCAGCTGCCGAGAGCTGAAGCCGTCCAGGCGGCAGCGGGGCCACTTACCGACGTGGTCGTCCATCCTCAGCGGTCTCCGCAGCCGGATGCTGGCCGGGATGGTTTTATCCATCAGCTCCTCGACGCTCTGCAAAGAGGTGGCCGCACAGCATCGTTAGCCGTCCCGCAACGCCGCGACCGTGCGGCGCCCCGTGCCGCAGGCACCCACCTGCACCCCGACGGCGCTCAGCATCTCCCGCTTCTCCCGCTCCCGCGGGCCGATGTGCCGCCGGCAGAAGTCATCGTGCCGCGGCAGCAGCTGCTCGATGCACCGCGCCGCCTCGCCGCCGCCCCACCGCTGCTGCTGCTGCCGCCGCGG
>PPHD01015270.1:0-10671 GCA_002909625.1 Bambusicola thoracicus | reverse complement strand
CCCCCCCCCCCCCCCCCTTTTTATTTGCTGTTGTATTTGTTGTATTTATTTAAGAAAAATAAGTTATTTAGTCATGTAAATTATGAAATTTGATGCTGTGACTCAATTAATTCCAGCAGAATTCAGCGCCGTTGTAGAATTTCAGTGACTTGTAAACTTGGAGTAGAAATTGGAGTTGTGAGCAGAGCTGCAGATCCTTGCTCAGGAGAGTTTTAGTAACATTTCTAGTCTCCAATTCAGAATTTTGAAAGTACGTATTTAGTAATATGTTGACTATTGAATTACATTAAGAAATAGTACTGAAACTTAATGAAAGCTTCTGTTTTGGAATATTGACCTTGTGTCATTCTAAAATTGAATAGTGATATAAGCAAATTTTGATCTCGAAAGAAGCTGTTATTTTGAAAATTTACTGTTTTCTCATCCATAGTTGCACAATAGCAGAACCACCAGTTTATTTAAACATAAGCAGAAGTTGGAGCATTACAGAGAGATGTGAAACTTAGAAAAAAGATGTGCATGTGAATACATCTCTACAGAGCTGAACTGTGACTGCAGTGATGAGGATCTATCTAACCAACTACTAATTATTGATGTTTGGAGTGTAGACTTTTTTTCTCCCATCTTCTGTAATGGAATTCCTCACTACACTGTCAATTTGAACAACTAAAAGAACTGGGGCTGTTTAGTCTGGGGAAAAGGAGGCTGAGTGGAGACCTTATTGCTCTCTTCCAATACCTGAAAGGTGACTGCAGCGAGAGGGGGGTTGGTCTCTTCTCACTGGTGACAGGTGACGGCGAGGGGAAATGGCCTCAAGTTGCACCAGGGGACGTTTAGTTTAGCTATCAGGAAAAACAGAAGGAATGGTCTTTTGACTGGCTGATTTTATGCTTTTATTTGAAGAAAAACTAGGACAGCATATACCAGAATATGAAATTTTGAGGCTAGCTCTTTATGTTTGCTTTAAGGATGTAGTTCAGCCTATTTGTAAGACAAAACTAAAACACACAGACTATTTACTGTTCAGAATCTTTGTCTCAGCTGGAAAATTCTAATTGTTTTTGACTTAAATCACTGGCTGCATTCTGAAAATCATGTCCAAGTGTTTTCTGTCACATTTTCTTAATAAAAAAGAGAAAAAAGCATTATGGCATAAATTGTACCAAATGATAAATATATATATGTTTTTTTAAATGGACAAGAGGAGGGAACAGTAACAGTAACAAATCTACCTTTTCAGGGCTTTTCCAGATGCTTAATGTCTTCTGAACATAGACTTCTGTTTTGGTCAAAGACTCTCTGTATGCCTACAGGATGAACTGTAATATTATAGGTTATTAAACACTTAATAATAACTTACACTGGTGAAGAAGTGTTTAAAACTGACAATTTCAAAGTACATTACCAAGAGAGGAAAATGTTTCTCCATTGCATGAAAACTTAGCTTTCTAGGCTCATTGTTAAATTACTGTTAAATTAGTTCATAGAGTGTTGTGCTGGATTGACCAACCAGAGTACTCAGTTAAAAAAAACCTGGACAGTAAGTGGAAGTGAGTAATAGAATGGCTTGAGTCAGGGATGCCCGGGGCCCCATCCAACCTGTCCTTGAATGCCTCCAGGGATGGGGCATGCACAGCTTCTCTGGGCAACTTGTTCCAGTGTCTCACTACCCAAAGAATTTTGTTGTCATCTTTTCTACAAGCTAAAGAAGCCCACTTTCCTCAACCTTTCTTCACAGGAGAGGTGCTCCAGCCCCCTGATCATCTTAGTGGCCCTCCTCTGGACCCACTCCAGCATCTCTTCATCTTTTTTGTGCGAGGGGCCCCAGGCCTCCTCACAGTACTTCAGGTGGGGCTTTTTGAGGGAGTGAAATTTAAATATTCTTTTTAATTATTTTAGTGAATAAGGTAGGAGAAATAAATGATGAGCTCAGGCTCCCCAGGGACTTGGAGTAATGGGGACTGCCCATAGGCTTTCTCTGGGCATGGCCTGCAGCCCAACCTGTCCCCCCATTCCACTAGGTGCAGTTCACTGAAGACACCAGAACAGGCCCAATCCTGGCACCAGAAATCTCTCTGTGGATGGGGATGGTCTGAGGCCGGGCTGAGAGGCGGGCCAGTGGTATGGCAGGGCTGTGAGGAGATGGAGCCTAGCCATGCTGCTGCCTCGCAGGGGCTGGGACTGGAAGGCCTGGCAGACATGGGGGCCTGAGCCATGGGGAACCCAGTAGTAGTGGGCAGGGACAGGCAGAGCTAGCAGTGCCCCCAGGGCTCTGGAACCAAGAAGCATATTTAGAGATTTAATTAATGAATTTAAAACTCTTATAAAGGCTTCTAAAATGTCTCTTAATTAATATCATAAGATGCTCTTCTGGAGATTCAAGTAAGTATTTTTCCCTTTGCACTTGGTTGAACTTGCCACTAGTAATGCGGGAGCACATTCTTTTTAATGCTGTCCAGATGTTATTTCGGAGAACGGTCTTTGAAGGAGAGCCTGACTCAACTTTCTTCTTGTGGAACTACTCTTAAAATGAGCAGAAAAGCTGTTGTAGCTGCCAAATTCCTCACTCATTTTCAGAAAATGTTGGCTTAGCATTATTATTTGAATAATTGGAGTTAAGAGTAGGAGATGGTGTTTAGTAGGCACACATCAATCATTTTTACATTTTAATAGACTCCATATTCTAACTACTGTTCTCATGCAAAACATGAAGAAATTAGCATTTGGTCATGAGCCTCTATCAGTTCAATGCTTAACAGTTGGCATTGAATTATGTGCCAGATGGATGGTTTTAACTTTTAGCAAAGGAATGGTTATCTGGTTAAACTGCTCTGCATTTTATAAACATACCACTGAAACATCAAAGGACCTGTTCTGTGGAAGGTTGAAATAGGACAGGAAAATAATACATTGAAAAATTCATACCACCAAAACCTTAGCTGAATGTTTGAGATTTTTTGACATGTTAAGACCATCCCTACAGCAGTGATAGATTCTTCTAATCCTGAAGCTCTTCATAAAAGATCATAAATTTCTTTCAAATGGAAATTCAGAATGACCAGTCTTTTTAGGTTGTTTTTTCTTTCTTTCTTTCCCCACTTCATGTTTATATCTTTTGATCTCGGAAATGTCTAAGCCATGCTAAAACAAATGGCAAAACATCTTTTGAGTTTAGTAAAACAGCAGTTTCACTTTCTTACACAGAGCTTTTAGAACATAATGAATACATCCAAAAGGTAGAGTATAGAGTGAAGTACTATAAAACCTTGATCTGAAGGCACAGCTGTTAATCTTGGAAAAAATAGCCGCTTTAATTTTATCTGTTATTGCATGGAATAGAGGTTGCTTTATGTTGATTTTCAATTTTTATTATATATATACATATATGTTGTAAACATAAAAGCAAATAAAATTGTAAACTCTTCATTCCATACAGTTGGGAGAGGGTTTTTTTGTGTGTGTGCAATTGCTCAGATATTGAAAATCCGCAAAGGAGAAACAGAATATGAAGGTTGCTCTGAAATTAATGCCTTCTATTTATTTCCACATAAACTACCACAGATACAAAGAGCACAATAACACTATTTGATAAAGCAAATTATTGACTACGAAACTCCTTTTTTTCAACAAAGTCACCAGTATTTACTATGTACTGTTGCCAGTGATGAACAAGAGCCTGCATTACACACATGTAAAAATCTGCACTGCCTTGCTGTGCTATCTACTGTTTAGTCTTCCTAAAATCCGGCAAGCATCAATGAGTGTCAGTGGGTGCCATTTTTTCTGCATGAAGGAATCCAGTGACACCCCTTTGCTTCATACACACTTCCATGTCAGTTGCCATTTTGTCAGACTGCCCCTCTGCTTCCATCTGTCACACAGCAACAGCATATAACAAAATATTGGTTGGGAGGTTCATTCAGTACTACCATACCACCATCAACCACCTCTGATGTCATGCATCAACTTAATAAAGTAGGAGGTGTTGCTTTCAGAGCAGTCCTCATACTATCTCACAAATAATTACGAGGAGGATTTTTGAAAACAGAGTGGTGTGAGGAAAGCAGAGTTGTGTAGGCAAAGAAGAGAAGTTGTTTCATGATGAAACCTGAAGAACAAATGGAAAAGTTGGTGTGATAGGGCAGGTGCAGTCCTAAGATGAAAGACTGAATCGTTAGATGTGCAGCTGCAGCTTGTGAATTCATTGATATTCCTTAGAGGTAAGTAGAGAAAATATGAATCAGTGTTAATTGTGGTATTTTACTTTTATCATATTTAAATAATCTCATTGTTCAAAGTTTTTTGCTGGTTTTCTGCAGAGAATTGGAAGAAAATATTTTTCTTTTTTTTTGTGATGCAGCTTCTGGGAGTTTTGCACTTTTTAAAGCATTGGAGGATATCCAAAGCTAGAGATGGCATTCTGTTCAAGGAAGCCATTGTGGTTGTCTGAAACCTCGCTAGGAAGTGTTGGTTTGGTGCGTCTTGCTTAGGCACTTAAAGACATGACTAAGTTAAAGAAGGGATTTTCATCCATATTAGCTTTGAATAGACTGAACAAATTTTCTGCTCTTTGTTTCATAGTTTAGTTCTTCTCATTGAATCACTCAGATTTCTCTGCCTAATAAGTTCTCTTCCAATGCACGTATAGAACATATCTTTTTTTTCCATTATTTCTTGGCACTTTTTTTTTTTTTTTAAGTATGACTTTTGGTACATATTTTTCAAGTTTGTGGAATAAGCAATAAGGAGGAGTTCTTGCTTGTGAAGTGTGAAGGGCAATGAATGGTTTTCCTCGTATATCCTTCTGGATAAATATTAAATGGTATTCTGTTATAGAGAGGGGTTGGATTTAATAATCAGGTAGTGCCAAATAGCAGAACTGAACTCAGTAGGGAATTTTAAATCTCTTGAAACAATTTAGTCAGCCTAATCTAAGTGACACTGAGTATATTGAAGTACTTCACCAATTTTGTTGATATATTTTTCAGTAGAGTGTTAACCATGCCTGAAGGAGTCTGGTAAAATATATTGAAATTACACAGCATAATCACATCTGTGAAATTCTTGACAAAATAAAACTTTCCAGAGAGCAGTTGTCAGCCGTTTGCTATCCTCTGGCATATTTTGAAAAAGGCTTCAACCTGATGAATAATATTCACAGTACGAGTTGTGCTTCTTTGCAACTTGTGAGCTTGTCATATTTGATTCTCATAAAAATGTGTTGATTCTCCACTGAAAATATTCTCACCGTCTTTTTCTGTCCACTGGTCATATAACAGTCTGTAGTTTAAATTCCCTTGAGATGATGAGAATCGTAAGTGTAAAGCTCTTGGGGAAACTTCTGATTATTTTTTGTCATATCTAGTATTTCCATCCATCAACTTTTTAATTTTTTTTCAGCAAAATTATATGTAAATGTGTTTTAGTAATGTGAACAGTTGTCTCCTCTTAGAAACTGTAACAGCATAACCTCTGGCAGTATACATTTTTTTCTTTCCCTGTTACTTGAAGATCAAACAATAGGGTTTTTATTGTGATCCAACTGATTCTTCTCTTTCCTTGTAGAGAGTATGTGTACTAGTTTTTAACAGACTTCTGAACAGAGCAGAAATACAAGGAGGAATTAGTGTATTTCTGGAATGTATTTTTTATTAAGACATTATCCAAATTATTAGTAAACTGAATCTATATTTGAGATGTTTGTTGTATTTATTGCATCCGGTGTATTGTTTACATCTGATGCATATGAGCCATATATAGATTATATGATCCATTATAGTAAGATACACAAGTGTCTAGAAGAGGAGAATTTTACATGCTGAATTTTTCAAATGAAATAAATATTCGTTTCTCCTTGAAATACTCAATAACCTGTGCTAAAATATCCTAAAATAGTTATCCGCATGAAGGAGCATAAGCAAAAATAAATGAGCAATAGAAAACCTTACCAACACAAGCAAGAGCTATATAACTTCCCTGCTTTTTTCTTAGCCCCCACAGGCCCCCAAATGACAGTCAAGCAATCAGAGATCAAGACATTTATATAACATGTATTTGTATAATAGATAAAATTATTTGTACTATATTTTCAACGTTTTCTTATCTAACAATACTGTAGCTTATAGGGAAAACTATTAAATACATCAAAATCATAGAATCTACATATACAAAGCAAATCTGGAAGAATATGCCATCCACCGTAATGTTTACTTAAAATACCCTTTTTTGCTGCATATAAGTAATTTCATTAAGTATTTTGAACTTTCGTTAGAGAAGCCTACCTTCTTGAATGTAAATTGTGTCATATTGATTGATAGAATGGAAAACAGAATAGAATGTCTATGATGTGAAGTTGGACATAAATCCTTTCAGTGCATCTGTTTGAACTTACTCATGTTGGTAATGCCATTCATTTCATTTACTTACTTCTTGATTAAACATATAGTCATCCAGTGACAGTATTTCTACCACATGCAGTACTTTGTTATTGTTAGGTGCTTTTGAAAAGATGACTGATGAAAAGTAAGACTAAATGAATGGCCAATTATCATAAATAGGCTACAAATATAACTCAAATTCTATGACATTCTTTGAACAATTAACAGAAATAAGTAGGGTATGACTTTTTATGGCAATGGAAAGAATATGGGCAAAATGCAAACAACAATTGTTGAGCTCTTGGCTTTTATTGAAAATGAAGTACACATAAAAGTAAATTCAGTAAAAACAATTATTATGAAATGGAAACCCACTATGGGGCAAGCAGTTTTTCAGATTAATGAAGTCAAAGATACTGTATCACTAAATGTTCTTTGTTCATCGTTCTGACAAGTTAGTTTAGTTTTAATTATATTTACTTCACTGAATCACTGTAAATGTCCTCTTGGGTATCTTGAAGATACTGTACTGAAGATTTAAGTCTACTGATGTTCATGCTGTAATCTTTAAGAGCAGGAGTTGTTCCTAATATTCTGATCCCACAAAGAATTTGTACGTATTTCTTTGCAAATATTATTGTGTTTATTGCTGAAAAATGTGATGATTCCCCAGGCTGACTAAAAGATGATTTAAGTAGATTTACCTTCATCTCTCTACAGTGAAGTGTCTGAAGAAGAAAATTTTTCAAACCCAATAACCCTCACCCATTCACCACTCGCTCAACACTCCAGGTTTATATTAGACTATAACTCAGATTAATATTTTAAATTAAAAAAATTCAAGATGTTTAGGGAAAAAGGGAATAGAAACAAAAGCAGTTTATAAACATCTCTGCTCTTTTCACACTGTATCCTTGTAGACGGGCTTTCGTTCCTGTTAGCTGTCAACCAACTTAGTTGTTTTATAAGTGACAACAAAGTTTTACTCCATCACCTCTAAAGCTTTGTGAATCCCTTCTCCTTTTAGCAGTCTCTTTCCTTTGTTTGGTCCTTCTTGTTTTTCTGTTGATTTTTATTCTCCCTGACACATCTTAGATTGTGTTCTCTTCAAACTTGTTCAACTTTCCTTTTGAGCATATACCTAGTTCCTCTTCAAGCAGGAGCACTCTTCCTACGTGTTTGGTGGAGCTGACCTATCTCAGTCTAAGCTAAACTAAGCAGATACTTGAATGGGTTAGCATCTGTTATCTTGACCGGTAGCACACGCGGTTTCTGTAAGATGTGTTTGAGAAGTCTTACTAACCTCCTGCTTAGCTGTGCAATTCCTTCTGAAGCCATTTTGCGAATAGTATTGGCAGTATGATTGAAACTTGTCATAACGTGTGTTTTAATTTGGACCATTTCAGTACTTCTGTCACAGTGGAGATACCGAGCAAACTGCCCAGCTAGGAATGAGTGGCTATTTGCATGAGTGATAGGATGTGTGCTAAAAATGGTGGTATACCCAAAGCATAAGGACTGTTCAGGGGCTTGGAGGACACTTAGCTGACTAAAAAAGGTTTAGACCCTAAACAGTTAATTTACTAGCAGTGCCTATTAGCCAAGACCTTCAACCACTAGGCAGAGCTGTAAGAGCTGACTGATTTTCCTGCCTGCAGATGAGCTTATAACAGATTTAAGCAGGAACATCTCCCATCAGCACCATGTGCTGTTTTGCAGGTTGTTTGTGTAGAGAAATACATGCTACTTCGCTCTCATTGCCTTGCCTGATTCGGTGAATATCTATGTCTGCTGATCTTGCTTTCTTCCTCAGTGAGTTCAGAATCATTTCTTTATTGATTTGTTTAACCTCTGAAGATGTTATTTCTGTAGTGTGAAATCCCACATGAGATCACAATTTCCAGAACTGCTTCTCCTGTACTAACTCTCCTATCATATAATGACTGCTTGTGTCTTCTGACCGCACCACACACATAGATTGCAAAAATTCAGCATACAAGCGCTTTCCAATAAAACATGTGAATTATTCATGGCTATTTTTAATCAGATCTTCGGCATTTTTAATCCTGTTATGACAAACATTTATTTATTTTTCAGTTCACCCTGAGCTGATCTGCATATGTTGTAAAACAGAATTTATGGTAAACAGAGTGTTCTTTTTGGGAAAAATACTGCAAGAATCATACTGTTTTCTCAGGGTTGCATTTATGGAACATTTTTCATTTTATGATTTGACTTTTGGGTGGTCCTGGGTGGGGCAAGGAGTTGGACTCAATGATCCTTACGGGTCCCTTTGAACTCAGGATATTCTGCGATATTCTGTTTTTACTTGCTGCAACTTTGGAAGAAATAATGTTTATTGAAAACTAACTTTGCTCAACCTCTCAACCACCTTTCTAAACAAGACTTTTCTTAGGCTTAGTCTCTGTAGTAGCTGAAGTAAACTTCTTCCTATTTAATGATGGACTGCCAAAGTGTGAAGGATGTACTGATATGCTCTGTGTTATCCTAGACACAGCTGGTATAGTAAAGATCATAGACCAATCAGAAATAGCTGCTTCAAATCGTTTGCCCTTTACTGGGCCCTTGTGTGAATTAGAGTGCTTATTTTTCTATCTGTACAAATGTGCTTGTGTTTGCACAAATCTGCCTTCACCTGACAAACACTCGTGCTTCAGCAGAGCTCTACTGACCCACATTTTCTAAATCTAGTGTCATATTGTGACTGATGTCTAAAATTAGGACATTTTTTAAACAGTGGAACGTCATTATTTTTTCATGTTTCTTATTGCCACTTTTCCTTTAAATAGGGGCTGAGGAGGTTTTTGCATTAATGAAGTTTTATAGTTTGGAGGGCTATTTTAAAACTCTTGAAGTCTGAGTATTAGGGACCTCAGGCAAGAACAATTCTCACTGGTTAAGTAGGAGATTAGAGCTGAGGTCTAAGATTTGCATAATATAGAAGTGTACACCTTAGTATCATTAATATTTTTGAGTCCTTAGGCAATTAATAAAAGGACAACTTTACATTTAGCCTTTGGGTAATATTTTTAACATAGCAACATATCAAAATACTATTTGCTTAATTACATTTGACTTATATTCCCTAATTGCATTAGGTTTTTTTCTGTTTCTTGAATAGAATTATCTCAACATCTAAATAGATTTTAGTGTCAAGGCTGATGCTTCCATAAAGGACGTATTGCAGTTCTATTACTTTTAATCTTTGATATCACCAGGCACATGATACTATAAATCTTTATTTTTCTCTGTGAAGTATATCTTATCTGAAGCAACAGATTATTTCTAGCACTTGGCTGTGACCCTTGGTGTGACTGTTCGTGTGACCCTTGATGATATCTCTTATCTTTTTGCATCTCAGGGAGCTCCAAATGGTGATTGCCTTGTGTCTTGCAGACCACAATCACCTACTTGTATTCAGTGCTGTTTTAAATATAAAGAAACCTCAAGTGTCTTTATGTAAATAATGGGTCAGTGGCTATGATGTCACAAAAGACTTGTAAATCTGTCCATGTATTTGCCCAGGAAAATGTGCGTTAATTTGTATTTTTTTAGGGGAGGTAAGAGTAAAGGGGGATGACAAGGATGGAATTGAGGGATTAGTGAAATATTATTTTGTCTACGTCAGTTACGGTAAGTCTCATGGTCTGTTGAGCCAATTTTATGCATAAACTGGAGTTTTTCTCAGCAGTGTGATTGAAATCATAAAACATTATTATTGTCAAATTAAATACCGAGATTTCTGAAGCATTCCTGCACTGAGTAGATGTGGTGTGAAATAATCTAATGTGTATGGAATATGACATATTAAAGTCATAATGTTTCATGCTCATGCCAAGGAAATACAGTATTATGGAAACCAAACCCAATAATTTAAGGTACGCTTCCAAGAAATGAGAAGCTGAACATCTTCATTGCTACTCCAGGTCTTGAGCAAAAATTGGACTGAACTTCTGGCCCATTGGAGAGAGGGAGGGAATTTACTCAACTGTAATGTACATATATTAATGTTTTTATTTATGTAGTTGTGTCTTTATTTCTATAGTTGTCTTCAATCAACATCATCTTTTGATTCAAACTATTGTCACTAATCTTTAGAGCAGACATAAAAGGCGTGACCTGAAGGTTATTTTTTTATTATTATTATTATTTTTTTATGGTATCTTTTATAATATGCTGCATTTATCCTACTTTGTCATGCGTTATGCCACAGGTATCCTGAAGTTTTCTGTGATTCTAGCTGGATTAGTTTACATCCTGTTTGTCCTGAGCT
>PPHD01015269.1:0-16204 GCA_002909625.1 Bambusicola thoracicus | reverse complement strand
CCTCAGCCTGTCCTCATAGGAGAGGTGCTCCAGCCCCCTGATCATCTTGGTGGCCCTTCTCTGGACCCTCTCCAACAGACCTCTGTCTTTCTTATCCTGGGGGCTCCATACCTGGACACAGTACTCCAGATGGGGCCTCACAAGAGCAGAGTAGAGAGGGACGATATGTGACCTCTCCCCGTCTCAGGGAGGGAAGTGCCTGAGCCCCTCCAGCAATTTCCTCTTTCATCTCTGTTAGCTGATACAAGAGTGTTCACTCTGGAAAGGGGGACGGGCTGCAGCTCAGTGTATGCTAAACAAAGAGGTTGGGATGAATGACAACATGCCGTGTATCCATTCGGTACCTTTAGTCTGGGCATCTAACTAACTACCTGCAACCCAACTTTAACACTGGAAAAGTTCTCAAGGACTCTCTATCCTCCTCAGAACATGCTGGTGGTAGCAGTGCTCGCAGAAGTTGTGAGCCATTTCCCATTCAAAATGGACTGAATGTTCCACAGTGTTGTCACTCTGAATATTTTAGAGGGCGGACAGAGGTGGAATAGGCCGAGTCTGCATTCAAGATGTATATGCAAAATGTGATCAGCTACCACTTCCAGCATCTGTAAAAGATGGCTACGCTGTCAGAAGTGAAACGTTCCTTTGTAGATGTGCAATATAGTCCGTAAACCCACTCTGAAACATGTCTTTAGTTCGCTTCCGTGCTTTATCAGTCATTTTATAGTTGGATTATTGAGTGGTCCTGTGTGGAGTTGGGAGTTGGACTCAGTGATTCTTACGGGTCCCTTCCAACTCAGGATGTTCTGTGATTCTGTGACTCCCATTCTGAAGATGTGGGGACATGGACCTACATAAAAGCAAATTGTCTTTCACTGTTTTACCTCCTTGGACCCTCAGAAACTGCAATCCCGAGAGCTGCACCTCTCTGAACTCAGTCTGTCAGCTGGTGGAGGCAGTGGGCAGGGAGCAGAGGGACACCTGGAGAAGGACACCTTTCAGGAGAGGCTAAACTGTGAATCTGCATCCAACATTAAGCCCAGCTGTGCAGGGCTGTGGGTGGCTGCAGGTCCTCCTAGAGCTTTGCTGGGTAAACCAATGAGGCACAGCAGCAGCTCAAGGAAGAGCTCAGACCGAGCAGAGCCCCAGGAGGATGGGCAGTGGGAGATGATTTGGCCAACTTTTCTCACTAGCACAGATGTCATCTCAGTGCACAGCAACGTAGGGTCACAACTGCACGACCAATGTTGCATCCCACCAGTGCCACCACCCTCAGAGGCTTTTCTCCATTGCACCTTGTCTCCTCCTTCCCTATTTCCTCAAGAGGAAGATTAGTAATTGCCATGAAGTTACTGCAGCAGCAGCTGATGTCAGTGCCCCTTCTGCCTTATGCCGCATAGCCAGGCCAGCTCAGCTTTGCTGGGAAGTTTCAAAACCTCTTGGCCTTACGAGTCCTTACTAAATCAGGGCCAACAAGCCAGTTTGCTGTCTTCACTCAGAGAAGCTGTGGATACCCCATCCCTGGAGGTGTTCAAGGCCAGATTGGATGGGGCTGTTGGCAGCCTGAGCTGGTGCCTGCCCATGGTAGGGTATTGGAACTGGATGATCTTTAAGGTCCATTCCAATCCCAGCCAGTCTGTGATTCTAGGATTCAATGAACTTCACTCCTTGCTCCTGTGCAGCAGTTGGAAAGCTTGCAAGTAGGAGTGGGGACTGTGTTAAAGTTTCCACTACAAAAATGTCTTTCAGTGGTTTTCCTTGGGTACCTTCCCCATACCTGTGGACTGGGCGTGTGAAATGCATGACTCTGCCATTAGGATCCATCTCATTTTGCCTTCCTCGGAATGAAAGCTGCTTACACAGTGCAGCGGTGCACGGTAGACAGGAGAGGCTCCCCAAGGTGCAGGAGCAGAGGGTCACATCAGAGCCGAGGGAGCAGGCTGGCTTGTTTTCCCAGAGCTTGAATCCCATTGAGAGCAACGGGTTTAGGGTTTAGCCCTGGCCGCAGTGTTATTGGCTATATATCAGTGAATGAGGGAGATTACAGAGAAGGGCAACTGCTTTGATTAAAGGTCTGGAAGGAACTACCTATAAGGAAAGATTAAAGGAATTAAATACATACATATAATTTGGGGCAAAAGGGAAGCCAAGGGGACAGCATGACTGCGGTTTACAAGTACATGAAAGACAACTATAAAGAGGAAGGGGAGGAACTGTTTTCATTACTTAAAAACGATAAGACAAGAAATAACAGATGCCAACTGAAGTAAAACGAGTTCAGTTTTAAGAGCAGGGGCAACGTTGATCGCAAGATCAAATAGGCAGGAGAAAACGCTCCCAGGGAAGCGGCAGAATCAACATCACTTGAACTTTTCAAGTCAGAGCTTGACAAGCACCTTGAAGGGGAAAGTTTAAGAAATAGTAGAAGCGAAGCCAAGAAGCGCTGGGATGTACCGCCTGACCTAAAAGCCCAAATGATTTTTGAGGCTGTTCTAGAGGGCTTCTGAAAACAAACACGAACTCAGAGCTTTTGGATGATTTCTTTCTCTGCATAGTTCGAAATTAAAAGAGGGGCGGGGGAAGAGAAAGGCTAAGTGAGGAAAATTAGTCACTTAATATGGTTCTAGTGTGGCTCATCCCTAGAAGAGAAGCCAATTACTTGAAGCAGTTGGGAGTACGGGGTGGAGAAGGGAATGGGAATTGTTGAAAGGCCGCCATCTGGTATAAGTACTTGTTGGTGTGGAGACTTAAAAAATACACATTGTGTGCCATTATACCGTGCTCATTACATGCCGAGATTAATGCAGATAACATCACCCACACCTTGTATTTTCTGTAGCATTTTATATACTCGGGTTCACATCATAGCAACCTCCAGCGCTAATTGTAACATTTGGGCTTTTGATCTTCTGCTCTGGTAGGAACGCTATGGATGCCTTGTACCAGCAAATGGAAAAAAATAATAGGGGAAAAAAAAAAAAAACAACCCAAAAAAAACAACCTCCAGCTCCCTTTTGTTCCAGGACACTTAAAAGGAGCAGTAAATCTAACCCATAGGACAGCAGGGAACAGCCCTGCCACGAGGAGGATACTACTGATGGCACAGAGTTAATGTAATTGTTATATTCCCCACACTTGTCCCTCCGAGGGATAGGCCATGCCCATGGGGCAGCATCACTGCTGGGCTGTCAGCATGGCTCGTGTGCTCCACTCAGCCAAGCTGGTGCCGGAGAGGCCCTGCTGATGTTCTGATTGATGCCGAGCAGCTAAAGTTTCCCCTTCTGTGCCCCAGACTTTCTTCCTGCAATGAGCAGTGACTGACCAGACGGAATCAGGACGCTGAACGTGTTCAATCTAGTGAAAAAAAATAACGCGCTACAGGTACTGTGTAATAGGGAAAATTTAGTGGTGGCGTGGATGCTGCATTTGGTGCAAACAGCATGGTGTGGGCATGCCTTGCTCAGGGTTCGTTTGCTTCATTTTTTAGTCAAAACTGAGAAGGAATGATAAATGGTTGCCAAAGTTCCTATAGGGAAGTTCCTATAGGAATTTCTGGCATGTAACAGAGAGGGAGATGCTTCCAAAGGAGGCTCCTTCCTCCCGGGTTTGCCAGAAGGAAAGCTGTGCTCTTTCAACACTTTGACTTGGGATTGGAGTGAAAAAAAAAAACAGCTAGAAATAAGGATGATAACTGCTTCCTTTTTCTTCTTCCTACATTACTTTCACCATTTAGAAACTGTGACAGGCTTGAATGATGAAACAGGAAGGCGAAAAGAAAATAATGACATTATTCCCAGCATGACATTGCAGCACTTGTGTCAGCGGGTGGTATTATTAGCAAAGGCGTCCAGTGAAGGAATGGATTCTCTGTTCCTCCTCTTCCTGTTTTTAAGGGCCAAGACAGATTGTCCCTCTCCCTGTTTCCCCCTTGAAGAATCCTTCAAGGCTGGTGGGGTAACTGCTGAGAGCTCATGAAGCTCCTCGTCCCAGGGTGAGTAGGAGTATTAAATCCCAGACACCTTATTTCTGTCTCCATTTGTCTATAAATTGTTGCTCATCTGAGACCAGGCTTCTGCCAGTGTCTGTCTCCAAGCAGAGGGCTGGTCTTAGCAGCAGGAGATGGTGTGGGTGCCTCCAGCCAGCAGCTGGGCTGTCCCCTCCGTGTCACTGACCACTGGCTTTGTACTTAGTCCTCCTTGTACCTGCAGTGAACACACAGCTGTGCCTTCATGCAGAAAAGGAATCCTGCCTGGGACTTTCACTGCAACACCACTCGAGGACAGAGGAAGGAAAGGCTGGCTGAAACGCCAAGGCGCTATTAAACCACGCGCAGCACCGCTAATGCACTCTCGCAGCCACAGACGAAGCCACAAGTTAATCTCATAAATTGTTTCTCCTCCACTTAACATCCCACCTGTGACTGCCTCCACCCATGCCGTGCAGGTCTGGGCTTGGGCACACCGTGTCCCAGCAGCTGCGTGCCCAGCAGGGAGCACCCGCACGGTGCTGTCGGATGGGATGGGCTGGTGAGGGAGACAAGGCTGCAAGCTCTTTAAATACAGACCTAAGTGACAGCGATAGGAAAAAATACTCGGATGGTTTTGAGCCTGATTAGCAATAAAACCTGAAGTCTGTACATGACAAGTGCAGTTAGATATCCCACCTTGCTCTAACACCTGACGTGGCAAACCGCACAGTCACACACAGGATCCGCCAGGCTTCCCCAGAGCCAAAGGCACCAGCACCACTCAGTGGGCTTATTCCCTGTCACATTCTTAGTACGTCAACCTTCCCTAAGTTTTACTTTTATTAATTGAGGAACAATAACATTTTCCAAACTGTCTCATTCTATTTTTTTGTGTATTCTCCCAAATCACTTTGTTTTGGTACTACAATTAAAATGTAAACCTATTGAACTGTTTTACGAAACACTTGTACAGTTCGGTTGTTTCAGGAGACTCTCAGGGTGACACACACGCTTGCAAAGGGAGATCTGTGGGGTTCTGTGTGATGGAAGCAATGGGCACTGCTGAGGGAAAGGCAGCGCTTCCTAGGCTGTCAGTCTGACACCTCTCACCTGCAGTCATAGCATCACAGAAAAGACCTCTAAGATCACCCAGTCCAACTGTCAGCCCACCCCCACCACTGTGCCCACTGCCCACGTCCCTCAGTGCCATATCCACACAGCTCTTGAACACCTCCAGGGATGGTGACTCCACCACCTCCCTGGGCAGCCTGTGCCTCTGCCTCATCGCTCTTGCTGAGAAGAAATTCTTCCCAGTATCCAACCTGAACCTCCCCTGGTGCAACTTAAGGCCATTACCACTCATCAAGTCATTGGATTTGAAACACACGTAAATAATTGCTACAAAAGTAGTACTTGGTTTTAATGGAAATCACTGCTGTTCCTCTTGGGTGGTTTTTTTTCTTAAGCATTTTTAATTTACCAGGTATGTCATTTACAAGCTTTCATCTCAACCACAGATCTCCCCCGGGTCATAACAAGGCACAACTTCATATCAAAGCCTCCATGCTCACCTGCCTGAGATGAGATCTGTGCATAAGCAAGAGAGCAGCGTGTGCTGTGGGGAGAGGGAGGGAGCAGCCCAAATCAGCCTGCCAAGACACCAAGAAATTCACTGCAGCCATTCAGCCGGGTGCAGGAAGATGTCAGGTGCTTAGGATGGAGCATAAGGCCTCTGCCTTAAACAGCAGAAGAGGTTGTCAGGTCCCCTTTCTGTGTCTCTAGCTCTGTCCCCAGAGGGGCTATGCTGGACTTGGACTCTTCAGTCCTATATATGTCACACGAGGGTGGGGGAAGGGTAGTGATCAAGCAGGGCTTAGCAGAACCCACCATCTCCCATCTCCTCAAGCTGCAAAGTCCTCCCTGGTGATGGGCTTGTGCTTACTTAGCTCTAGTTGCAAGGCCCCTGCTGGTGGCAGGGAAGGTGAGAAGAAAAGCTGCAGGTCCAGGCCTTTAACATCAGTCTCATTGCAAATCTGCCCTGAAATATACCTTACAGAATACTTAAGAGCATGAAATATTCTTTCCAAGGCAGAAAGATCTAATAAATGACTCCCTGAACACCAGCCACCGTATACAACGCTTCTAAAGGGAAATCTGTTGTAAAGTGAGCAGAGCTTAGCGAGATTAGTTTATAGCCATACTCCTCTGCTGCTCTCCAGCTACAGATGTTGCCCACGATACCCGGTGGCAAAATGTGCTGTCTGTAAATTGGTGAGTTCATTTGAAAGACAACAGGCTATTTTAATCCATTTTTCCTCTAGTACATTTGCATAGTTAGGAAATCAGGGATTGTAAATGCTTTAGTTTTGGCAACAGATAGAAGTAGCAATACATTTAAGCCTTTCTTAGCTAAGACAGCGCATTCTTACATTATTTTTAGGTGTGAAGTAATAGCACTAAATCAAGTATACACAGGACAGTCTTAAGCAAAAATAGTTGCTCTTTTGGTTTACGCACTACACAAACCACTATAAACGCACTACAGTATCAAAAGGGAGCTTTCTTCAGTGTCCTGCAGAGCAAGAATTACATGCGTCTGTTAGGAACAAAGTCTTAAATACAGCCATTTTTTCTAACTTTTATTAGAACTGTCTTTATGTACTGCCGCTACACAGTGCTCAAACACCAACCAAGACTTAAGATGCTGCCTCCTAAACACTTGTGTCACATTCTCAATGGAGCCACAGGAAAGCGGACTGCTGCAGGGTCCGTGCTAGTGGTCAACTGGGTGCATTACTTAATCCACAATTTCTTTGGATGCGAAAGTCATCTTTGGATTTCTGATGGGAACATTTTTAGTCCATCGTGATTTCCCAGGGATTAAAAAAGCACGTAGCGTATGGGTGAAGCCCTTAGTATGCACAGAACAGCATCACTACCGACCACAACTAACACTTTGACTCAAGTCAACTGACAACGTCCCTTTACACTACCTTGTCCTCTATGACCACTTTGCTTCTGCGGGGCTGCAGAGCACAGAGCAGTAGGTGCCATCCGACAGCCATCACCCCGTGCCCTCACGCTCAGCAGCAGGACGCCTTCCTGCCTCCACCTCCATCCTGGACATCTCAGTGGAGACTGTTCTGAAGTATTTCCTCTGAAGAAACCAGTTCAGTTAAAGAGGCTTGCAACATGCCTAACAGACCAGTGAAAGCTCCTGTACAAATGCAACTGCCTCCTGGAAGTTAATGCACACGCACGCACGCACTGATGGATTTCCTTACTTCACTCCAACAGAAATTATACTGCCTTAAATATTTTCTCCACCAAATACTCCCCATTACTTTACAATCAAGATTTGTATCGCATTGCAATGAACAGCAAAATAATAATAATAATAATGAAAAGGAAGATAAAGAACTCTTTACCAAAAAAGCCAGGGGCTGCTCTGTTTTTCCTCATTAGGTACATGGTCCAGGAGAGAGAAGAAGGCACACCAAACTGCCCGTGGTTCATGTTTAAGTCTATATGAGAGCCAGGCAGTGGCCAGACACCGCAGAAGATGAGCACAAACTAAACAAGATGAGGGGAGAGCTCTTCCTTTTCACTCCACTCCTTCTCTGCCCTAGAGATCATTATTTAACATGAGCAAATTGAAAAATGACATGCAGCCATACTTAGAATGTGTACTCTTTTTTTTTTCCACTAACCAAACTCACATGAGACCTCCCATCCTTTTCTCTCTCCTCTCTCTCTTTTTCTTTGCCTCGGGCATTTATAGACTAGTAACTTTCATTTAGCTTCTCCAATGATTTTTCTCTGCCCAATTAGAGTGGAAGCAGATGAGGATTTAAGATCACAGTTTTGCTGTTAGAAACCAGGTTGGGTTGCTTCAGTGGGCTGCTCTCCTGTTGTTTCAGCTGGTGCCCTGTTTCAAAGGTATGAGAGTCTACTATCAGTAAATAGAATGATGATACTGGTAATCATTCAGAGTTCTGCTCGCAGTATTTTACAATCGCTAGCAACAGATAGTGGCACCATGAGAACCCCCCCGATTACAAAAAAAAGAGATATTTCTTTTCAGTAAATACACAGGACAGTTTTTGCTCAACTTCTGTACATGGGAATAATGGCTCTGATGTCCCCAGTATGGATATGTGTATGAGAAATGGCGACACATGTTAACCGCTCTACTCTAGTAAGTCAGCAAATGTGAAACAGTACCTGCTAAGCATGAATTTCTTCTGTAGGTGAAGTGATTTGCATCTTGGTTCTCTAGCATTTTAGAGGAAATAATTTTTCCTACGAGTGTATAAATAGCGATGTGCTCCTTAAAAGCCTGCCATGTTTGTCACCAAGTGAGAAATTCAGCAATCTTATTAAGTGCTCTGGAAGAGATGAATGGGTGTATGGATGAATGGATGGATAGGTAGGTAGAGAGATTCTCAAAAATTGACACCAGATTCCAAAGTTTAGTCCAGTTGTTTTCCAGGGCATACCAAAGTGATGCAGTCCCTGAGAGACAAGGAGTTGGGAGCCACGCAGACCTCAGTGTGCAATGCAGATTTACCAAGCAGCCCTTGTAGTGCAGTGCTGTAGAAATCCAACGCACACAGTGATTCCCATGGCAAAACTCTCCCTATGTTTTTTTTCTATTAAAGGAGAGAAGAGCTGGCATTTGGCAACGTGGTTAGCGATGACTGCATGGTGGTGATGGCTGGCCTAGATGATCGTAGAGGTCTTCTCCAACCTAAATGATTTATGATTCTAAGAAATGCTTTTCCTGTAACTTTCCTTCAACTTTTGTAATCCATTTCTCCTTAGAAAATGGAAAGGTGCTTATAGGCAGAGATAAGAAGTACAATCCAGTAGTGGCAATTGCACCTGGGCGGACAATAAGAAATGTTACTTAAATGTATAGCTGCCAATGTGATGCGTTTTGTGTTTTCCAGATTCTACGATAGGACGTTCCTAATGAATTCAGGCAATGTATGTGGAAACAAAAGACTGTGAGATTTACTGGGGATTTGCTGCTGGCCAACTTTCACGTTTTCAAGCAGAGGCCACTGTTAAGGTTTTAAACATTACATTCTCACTCATCAGCACATGGCCACAAACCTATAGGCGCTACAAACACTTCAACACGTGTAACATTGCCTATGAGGAAAATCATGGGCATGCTTAAGCTGTTCAAGAGATGGCCAAAACTGTATGTCTGTGAAAGCAGGTTCTAATTCCCTGGGATCACAAGAAACTTTGCAGTGCAGCCTCTGTAAAAGGAATGACGAAATAAAATTGTACTTCTGGGAAAGCCTGACCTAGAAGGCATTTAGGGCTGTTGGTCCATCAGTACTGTATGTGAAAACAAGCAACACATTATTTTTCTTTCTTTTTGAGTTTTTTCTCATCAAATAGAGAGAGACCCACACCAGAAATGTAGTCCTTTTTTCCAAGGACAATAAGGGAAAGAGAAAAAAAAAAACAACAGCAAACCACAAAAAGCCCTGTGCTCTGGAATGAAGCAGCACAATCTCAACCACTCCAGCAGCTGTTGCACAACCATGGGTTATGACATTGTTCAACCGCCACAGGAGGACTGGGAGAGACCTCAGGCAAGTGTTTCATCAGTTTCAAGGCAAGGTGTTTCCTGGGCTTTGCTGACAGTGGTTCAGCGGAGATGCAATAGCCCCTCTGTGACAGGCCAGATAAAGCACTGTGCAAGGCGCTATCTAAGATGCTAACTATACTGAGGAGGTTCCTTCTTTCCATCTCTACATCCCGCACTAGATGTCAGCTTTTGAAATGTACAGCCCTTTAGTCCCCGACTCTCTCGTGACTTTTTATTATCAGTTTTCACCTTCCTTTTCCTATTGCTTTTTGGCCATCTATCAGAGCGTGAGCACCTTGCGGACATTTACGTAAAGATAACAAATGATGGAGCTATGCAAAATATCTATATGTTGGCATGAGAAAGAATGGATTTCCTGGGAAAGCTAAACCAAAGGCCTGGGATGGATTTGGGTTTCATACTTTTCTGCCCTAATGTAATACTTTCGCTGGTAGAGAGATGAGGAGATCACGAAAGACTTCCTCTACCTCTTACTTTAACTTGTCATTGCGGGTAAAGCTATCAGTCCTCAGGTGCTGCTTTTTACTCACAACACAAAGATGGCCTAATGAACATGCAGACAAAATACCAGCTGTTTTTTTATTGCACCAACTGCACTCCCTGTCCAACTGACCACTCCTCAGCTGTATGACAGAGGGTTAGCCTGAAGTGGTGGGGGGCAGAGAAGAGGTTATGAGAGGCAAGAGAAGCAGTATTCTTCATTTGCACTTCATGTTAACAGAAAAACCTTTGCTTCATCAAGCATGGAAGACAGGGATGCTGTGAAGTGAGTGACATGTGTCCCTGATCTCTTCATGCACCTTGCAAAGCTTTGATAACACAAGGGTATCTGTTACCTATAGACACTATTCTGTGGCCTGTGTTACAAGCCACAGGAAAGGGGCACAGTGTGATGTTTCTTTCCCATCTCAAGATCCAACTCTGTCAATCTCTTTTTTTTGGGCTGTGCAGGAAGATTACCTAATAGACACGGAGAGCTTTGCTTTATGAACAGAAGTATTTTTAGGGTTTTCAGAACGGAGCTGAATGACAGACATATTTTAGAATGCGTAACACAGACAAAAAATAGAAAATAAAAATAAAAAAAAAGAAGAAAAAAGAGGCGGCTAAGAATGAAACAGGATGGAGCACACGTCCTGTTTTCCACATACAACACCATCTTTAACTTGCTTTGAAGCACGACATCCTCTTTGCAGAGTGGTTAGCAAGCCCCTCTTGAAGCAGGTTGTTTTTCTTGAAGCAGAATGGCATGGTTTTGCCTTTGTATCCAAGGGAATTGCCAAACTAGTGGACAAGGGTGGATTTCACTGAAAAACACACATGGCTACTGGGAAAATTCAAATGCCAGTTCTTTCTGGATAAGGATAATATTTATGTGCACTTTCACCATGCTGAGGCTGGATGTGTTCTGCAGTGAAACCAAACCTAGTGAAACTTCTGGAACAACAGCTAAGATTGCATTTGTTTTGGAGCTGCCTAACAGACATCTGAAATCTGTCAAAGCAGCATGCTTATCCTTTCTTTTGATGTGAGTAATCCTTCCATCACGGCCTCCTTTAAATGAGATTGCAGGGTTGTGAAGTGCGTACTCCTAGAAAAGCACAGGCCTTTGCAAATAGGGAATACTTTTGCCAGCAGTAAGACCAGTGCTTGGTGGCAGAGCAGTGGGTGCTGTCCCACACCAGCAACCAGCACCAGGTCTGCTCAGCCATGGCCACAACAGCAGTGTCATTGCAGGCCGTGCTCAGCGCCTAGGGTTCTTCTAGGGAGCATTGTGGTGGGTCGTCCAGGCACAATGTCAGCCCAGTGGGTTGGTGCCATGGCTCAGCGCCAGCTCTTTATCCACTCCATGTGCCTGGGCCTATGTCCTGCTCTGTCTGCACAAGCTGTGTCTACACTGCCCAGCAGTTTCTGTCTCTCTCCTCTGCTGAAAGCTACCCTACTCTGTAATTACTTTGTCATGGGGAAGAGGTGAGACTGACATTAACTCCTCCACCCTGATCCACCATCCCTGTGCTACAGACAAAACTGAAATTCATTAAGACACACTCTCCCAGCCAGAAGTGCTGCAGAACTGATGCTCAGCTTCCCTTCCATCCCTGATGTTTTACCAATGGAGAAACCTGTCCATGGACTCTGACAGCAGTAAACTGATGCAGTCTGAAATACCAGACTGCATGCAACACAAGGCATGTGTGCAATGGTACAGACAAAATGCTGACATGACAAAAAAAATCCACACTTAGAAGCCTAGCAGATTGATCAGCCTCTGATTTGACCAGACATCTCCCAGCTCAGGAGCTGAGGGGTGTTTTCTGGTCAAGATCAGTGCACATAATTTTGTCAAAAGCTTCAGTTTTGAGGAATGGATATCTTCTTACAAAAAACAACAACAACAAAAAAACACCCTACCATTTTTCATTAGGGTGGTGAGGCATAGGAACAGGTTGCCCTGAAAACACTCAAGGTCAGGACAGATGGGGCTCTGAGGATGGAGCTGTAGGTGTGCCTGCGCACTGCAGGAGAGTTGGACCAGATGGCCTTTAAGGGTCCCTTCCAGCTCAAATGGCTCCCTGATTCTATGATTCTATGATTCTATGATCTTAGCCAGAAAAACAGATGTAAAGAGAGGAGTCAAAGAAGCACCACTCACTGTCCTGAGAGGTACAGGTCATGAGTCTAAGAGCCAACTGTTAGACTTCTCCAATGCTAGCCAATTGCCTGGAAATCACCAACCCAGGGTCTTTGTAACTTAGGCCAAAGCAAGAATCCCTATGGTGCAGGCAGACAAGGGAAAAAGGCACCACAGAGATGTCACACCTTGTTGGCTTTCAGAGAAACATATTTCCCAGTTTTCCATGTAGTATTTGGTCAGGCTTCAGGTGCTACTGCAGATCTGTTTTAAGGTAGGACCAGAAAGCCCTGTCCATGCACAGGAATGCTCCTTGCCCACATTCCAATTGTTTCTGCAGCTCCTGGCAGGAGGAGGATAAGGAAGAGGAGGAGAGCAAGGGGTGTTCTTCACACACTCAGATGAGATACATTTGCTCGTGGCCAAACTGAACCAAGAGCATCGTGCTTTTACTCAATGTGAAAGGAGTACCACAACAGACCATCATCTGGAACATGGTGCTACCTCACAGAGCAGAGGTAGTTGGCAGCAGCCCTCTGGTGTGCTTGCCTAGTAGCTAGGCCTACTCGAGCATGCCAGACTCTCTTCTGCGGATCTTCCCCTCCATGACAGAGAAAATCATAAACCCGAGCCAAATCCCACCTCACAGTCACCTCTCCATCTTGACTGATTTATTCACCCGTGTAGTATCTCTAACAGACCAAGGCATGAAGAAAGCAGAAAGCTTCACGACAGGGTCCCACTCAGGACATGTTTCCCTTCAGCATGCCAGAGGAGAGTCCCAGGCAAAAATCTATAACAGACAGTGACATGGGAGGCACAGTCTGAGCAGGTCCCTTGGAGAAGGTTCCCACAGAAGGAGACAAAAAGTCCTTTCTGCCCTTCTCACACTGCTCTGCTCACCATGTCTGTGCCATTATTCTCATCTGGATGTAGCTGCAGCTCCACAGAAGGGACGGGTTATCAGTCAGTCTTCTCAGCCATAACCATTGCAGACTGTGGTGCCTGTGCTTTGGGAGTCAGCATCCTTCTAGTTTCATGCCCTCCACCACTCTTTTGGTTCCTGTTGCTTAGCCAATAATGTTGATTAGGCTTCAGGGCAGAAGCAGCATTTTGCACTTTCTTCTAAGACAGGGTTTCAATTGCGGAGAAAACTCAACCTTGCTTTCTTTAATAATTCACATGGCAGTATTGTGTGGATACTCTTAACTGCTACTTAAAAGTAATTAATTGATTTTCTGACATATCAGTTAACAATGTATTGCACTGACATGAAGTTGTGATTCTGCTGTTGATTGGGCTGGATGACTAGATGCATCATGCTCAGTTCAGTAGCTGAGCTTAAAAGACTCTAAATATATTCTGCTATAAAAGGAAAGGCATTTTACATGTAGTGTTGTCTAAAACTTGAATCCATATGCTGCCTCCAATGCTGTCAGAGTAAACTATTGCATTGTTATTTACAGTGGGCCGACAGTATTTAAATTTAGAACATCCGGTAGGTATGAAAACACAGCTTCTGTTAGCTGGAGATAATGGCACTGAGCTGCAGGATGAGTGCAGTCTGTAGAAGTGTGCCATGTGCCCAGGTGCAGTTGAGCTGAGAGGTCACCGGAGCATCCCCTGACCCTGTAATAAGTTGCCTACCCTGTTTGTAAACTCATGAGCGCTACAGACATGTATATGGATGGGTCTGGAGCAGGAAGGCAAAAAGACAGAACCTGTTTCTGGAGATCAACAGTGTTTTATACAGCATTTTATCTTTACAGTAAGTCACCGGTTCCAATGAACTCCAGGGCTGGGTGGCCACAGCAGGTTAAATAAACTACTGCTGTCAAAATGTTCAAAACAGACATGTTCTGTCAGATAACCAAACAAAAGGAGTCCAGCTCTTACTGACTTCAATGAAATTTTCTAAAGAATTTGTGAGCATTTATTATGCTCCATACTCAAAGATTTAGAAATCTACTGTTTAATTACTTAGGCTTTAAAACTGTGACCCGGGTAGACAGCGCTTGAAGGAACTACTAGAGATATTTTCATTCGTTATAGAGGATATGAGCTTCCTTGCTGGTGCCCTCTGCTTTGATATAGTAATCCCATCGCAGATAACTCAAAAGGTCAAATCCCTGACTTTCGTATGTTCCAAAATGCTTCATGTGTTGAACACCCTTTTGCTACTCTTCTGAAAGAGTCTTTTTTTTTTCCCTCTTTCCCTTGCTACAAAAGAGCTACGAAGAAGCAGCAGATAAAGAACAAAACTTTTTTTAAATAGATATTTTATGGATGTGGTATGTTAAAATTGTGGAGAGTAATAGGTGCCTTTATTGCATTTGCTATAAAAATCAGAGAAAACCAAGAAGCCTTCTGGTACACAAACCCTTCTTCAGCTATTTATATCCATATTTACATCAAGAAAATCTTCCATTTTTATCTTTTATTTGTCAAGAATATGAGAACATTGTTGATACCCACTCATCCTTGTCACAAAATCTAGAAGCTGCTACAGGAAATTTATTTCACCAAGACCATCCTGTTTATGCGATTGCAGTATTCGCTGACTTAACTCAGCACACAAGGCACAGAACAGAGTCCCACACCGTGAAATGATGCTAACACTCAGAATTATCTATCTTCAATCCCTCTCTGAGATTGGGCCATTATAAGTACCCGTTCTGGCTTATTTCAGCTTTAGAAGATGAGAGATCCAAGAGCCAGGGTGGATTCAGTAGCGAGCATGTTGTGAGGCGTTTAGGTTCGGAAGAAATGAGTTTCGATAAGGAAGAGGGGTCGTGAATTATTAACGGTCCCTTCTGCTGATGGGAGAAAGCGTCAAGATTTTGCTGAAGTCACGGATTGATTTTCTGACACAACAATTGAAAGGAGGCGAGAGCAGCCACTTGGAGGGTGGTGTCAGATATACGATCCGCTGTTAAATGGCATTCCTCCTCTCGCCTTGCCAGTGCTGCTCGGCTCCATTGATCACGCTGCATTATATCGCCCACACTAATACTTACTGGGAAGAAAGAGTCAGGATGGAAGGCAACAAACTGTGGGGCTGCAGGATGAGTAAAGGAAAACGGACTGAAGAAATCCTGCTTTATAGGGCAGGAGAAAAGGCCAGAATCTTCTTTTGCCTACTAACCTATTGCAAATTCAAGTTAGGGAGGTACTGCATGAACTCACAGACGTTTTTCGGTGTGTTTTGCTCAAGAAATTGGAAGTCTGCACATGGAATACTTTTCAGTTATCTTCAGAATGAAATTTTTTAATCAAATATTTTTACCTGAAATAACACTTCACTCTCAACTTTGTTTTGAAATTGTTTTAAAAGCCTTGGCAGCTGAAGCCTTTGATCTGAGGGGTTTTGCTTGGTTCGAGAATAATTTTTCAAAGCAGTTTGCCAAAATTCTTAATGATTTGCTTTGAGCCAACTCAGAACAGAGCATTTCCTGAGGTTTTCCAGATTTTTTTTCCTTCTACACAGCTAGCACTGGCAGAACAGCTCCAGTCATTTTATCTCAAAGCAATTCACCCTTCCGCGATACCCAATTTGGTACGTTCCTCTCACCACCCGTCAGCCAGAACAGGGGTGCTGAGCACAACTGGTCTCGTTCTTTCAAAGCACCGCTTTCTTCTCTCCTCTTAAATTATAAGTGTAAAGAGAAGGGCTTCCTTGCCAGCCTAAGCAACAGCCAGAATGAAAACTGAGCACCTTTGAAGCCTCTACCTTGGTTTATTATTTCAAACACATAACTCATAGAAAGACATACAGAAATTCTTTCACTCCACATCAACACAAGTAACAAAAGCTGGAATGCTTTTCTATTATGTCACTGTATATGGGAGAAAAACTGCACACCCCTTTCTACCTCTCTGTCCAAGAGCTGGGATGATAAGCCCCTGCTTTAGCCTTTGGAGACTGCAGTGACATGCTTTTTCTCTTTTTTTCCTCCTCTCCTCTCCTCTCCTCTCCTCT
>PPHD01015268.1:0-16205 GCA_002909625.1 Bambusicola thoracicus | reverse complement strand
TTTATTCTCTCCTATGTCATTCATTCCTATAGAAACATTATAAGACTGTGGGTGGGTTAGAACTGGTTATGATTTACCATAAATCTCAGAGACATGTAACAGAATATTCTGTTTAGGAATATTACCTGGAAATTAGAAACCCAATGAACCATTGATTTTCTGAATGCTGTGGATCCAAAATTTTTTCATAGCAAGATGCAAACAAGCTCAAAGAAAATTAATGCTTACCAGAGGGGAAAAGAAAACAGAATCTATATCATATGTAAAGTTACCAAACAAAAGATTAATGAAAACCTCACTTGAAAACTCTAACGGCAATGGAAGAAAAATAAAATACCTATAAAAAGTAATATTAATTGAAGATCTGTGGGGAAATACACAGCTCTTACAGCACAAATGTATTTTCCTCCTCTCTGCAACTGCACAGTTTGCAGTGTACACCGTGCCCTTATTCCAGGTTGGGATTATAACTGGCGCTGTAAAGCATGCTTGCACAGAGCCCTAGGTCGAAGGGAGTCATTCAATCACCCAGCTTGGCTTTCCACAGAACAGACCTTTGTGTTTCACCCATCTACCTCTGCACTGAGCACAGCAACTTGACAGGGGCAGCATTTCTGTCCAGGCCTCAGACAAAAGTTATTGAGCTCAAATAAAGCTTTACTGTCTTTGCTCTGACGGTGATTATGCTTGGTGTTTCAGCACAAGCAGAAAGGCTCTCATGCAGCCGCTTTCAAAAGGTTGCAAAGTACCAAAAAAAATCAGAAGCAAATCTTCATGTTATTCCATGTTCCTGAGCTCTGGTTTACCAATTTGCTGCTGGTGGCATGGAAGTGTCAAAGTATTCTGCTGCTCCTGCAGGACAGTGCAACAGGCACAGCCACCGCACAGGTTCACCAGACAGCACATTGATGCATCCACAAAAGAGTTAAAGCAGCACCACATAAAAGCAGGCAGCAGTGCTAAAAATAGGCAACAGTTCAAAAAAAAGAAGAAGAAGAAAGAAAGAAAAAAAAACCCTCAACTCTTCTTAAATAAATCCATTTATTCCAGGGTTTCATAGAAACTATATAGCTGAAATTGCTACAGGATAATTCCTTATAAGCCTTATAAGAAATGTTGCTGTCCCAGAGCCCCAGTACAAATCCTGGCAAGAATATTGGAGATAACAGATTGGATGCCATGGAAACCGAGACAGACCTAATTTGAGCGGTAACCATTGCTGTTATTTATTTAATTCTGATAAGCCATCTAAATGTAGAATGACTAAAGGTTCCTCTGCACTAAAAATAGCAGGCTGGTAATATTTTAAATCATAAATCGCTCGTGTTTAACAATATTTTGTGCATCTGACATGAACATTTTACATGCACTGTTGAAACCTCAGAATTAACCCTGCTGTGTTTGTACGGTAAGAAGAGTGCCTTGCCCCTTTTTCCTTGTGTTAACATCCTACATCAAGGATGTCTTCCCTCAGCCCAGGCTCCTCATGGGAGAGTGCAAGCTCGGATGTCACCGCTGCCCTCTCGTCCTTCCCCAGGCTTAAGGCAAATGTTGGAGAAAAAGGCAAAACTGGGCCACAGGAACCAGATTCCTCATCTCCAATTGACATTAAGAATCTTCTGTGATTGTTTGATCTGAACGCTTCCATAAATAAAACACCTTCTGGGGCACGTTGGCTTTGAGCTGGCTGACAGCTTCCATCTGTTTTTGCACCCCTATCTCCCATTCCTGGGCACCGGAGAAACAAAAGCCTACAGGTGTACATGCACAGTTTCTGAGGCTTTGGGATTTTGCAAAGCCAATGTAGGAAGCAGCGAAGTGAGGCTGCTGTTAGAGCAGGGAATGGTGGTGCAGATGGCAAAAATAAAGCAGTTGCTGACAGAACTGTGCCATCCAGAAGAGCCCAGAGCAGCGGCCAGGCTAATGATCCTAACAGGGCTGGAGTTTCTTGCCAATTAACACCAAATAGCTCTGATGACATCGCCGTAGCGGTGCCAGTCTAAAGCAGCTAAGCATTTAGTGGTGCTCTGGATTCGGTGCAAAAAGCAGGAAAGTGACTAATATTCTTTTCTTTGCAGTGAGCTGAGCTCTGTGCCATTACCCAGCCATTCCTGTCTGCAGAGCAGGGCTGAAGGGGAGATGTCAGAGTTGTTTTCTTCAGCGATTCAGAAGTAGGGCTTCAAGAAAGATATTCTGGGCAAAAATCAAAACAGATAAGAATTGCTTTCAGGATCTGTCGCACCAGAGTCAGCATATATTTAGCTTCCATTGCTTTCATTTACAAACAGGAAGCAACGCAGATATTTATAGCATTCAAAGACCTTTTCCAGTGGATTTTAGCTCCAAGGGTCTGTGCTAGGAGGGACAAACAACGATGTACTATATTAGCATACAACGAGCATTCAACCTATATATGGCACAAGACTGGCATTATTTTGAAAAGGTACAGGCTGCAGTTATAGGTGGTTCTTTTCACTGTTTCACTGTGTGCTGTAGGACTGCTGCCAGTTTAAGGCTTTAATGGTAAGTTATTACACTCAGAAGTGAAGGATTCATTCATCAGCCAACGTTTAATCTCAAGCATGTTATGACTGCACAGTGAATGTTCCATAACTGGCTGTTCACTTCATCAGGGTAAATTAAATCCTGTTGGGCGAGCTCAAGGTAAAAAAATCAGATGCGGCAGTTTCCTCTAATAACCTACGCAGGACTACTAACAACCAGGTTTCAGCTGCTGCAGAAAGATAAACTGTTTCTAGTCCAACTTTCCAAAATTGAAAAGTTGCAGAGGGCACATGAGATCTCACATCCTGATTGGCTCTCTCTTCTCATTAGTCCGTAAAGATGTTCATCTTCTGAAGGGTATCTGATGGCTGCTTTTCACAAAGGAGATCTCTCCTGAGTTATCCATTTAACAGCAAAGAAGTATTTTCTGAAAGGTTTTTTGTTCAGATGGATTCACAGCGCGATAAAACACAGACTATACAAATATAATAGGAAGATGTTGAATAATTTCAAACCGAGATTTCACATAATAGATGTCAGAGTGCCTATATTTAGCCATCCAAATCTATACTTAAACTCTTAGATAAAAATGGCCAACTGGAAATCTGCCACTGGAAGTAGGTTGATGGAGCTCGTATCGCTGTTGGTATGAGTTTGTTGCTGCCGTTTCATTTTCCCCACTGTCTTTAATCCTTCTCCTTTATGCCACTAAGCTTCTCCTTCCCCACTATCCTTCTCTGCCTCTCAGTAAGGATATGTGAAAGCTGCATTTAGCTTTAGGAAGATGCCTGGACAGCAGCACACGGATGTCTTGGAGAATGCAGACCAAGATTCCAAAGGAGATCTGAAACCTTCTGTAACCTGAAAGAACTGATGTGGTGCAGGCACTGTATGCCCAGCTCCGTTAACCTCTGACAACCTCAACTACCACCCAATCAACTGTAGTGATACCACAAGAACACGTGTGTCTAGTTAACTAGTTCTTTGAACAGTGCACAACATCACGTCCTTGAACAGACAAACTAATGACTCTGTAGACTGTGGGGGCTTGTCCCCATACAGACCAGTAAGTGCAAGGTGACAGTTTGTCCCAGGCATGTATAACACACTGATGTTTAGCACCAAAACATTTTATCGCCCTTCCATTGCTCCAAAGCGGAAGTGATTTAATTATTTAATTACAGTGGGTGACATGGGAAGAAATAGATAATTCTGTTAATTCCAGAGCTGCCTTTGACGTTCAGCAGAAAGACATGAGTGTATTGAGACAAGTGTAAATAAGGTTAACATATCAAGGGAATTGCTCCTGAAATTGAAAAGTGTAGTCATCAGCTGACAACAATCTATTCTCTGCTCTCAGAATCATAGCAGGGCCACGGTGATTGTAGTTATGGGTGAGTCAGCATTTCCATTACGAGCTGCCACTTTCAAGAATTTATGTCTTGGTCATTAAAGCAAAAAAAAAAAATCCTTGGCTGAAATTTCCAAACAGGTTCCTTAGGTCTGATCGTGCCCCTGCTCCCCACCTGGCACTATCAGCTGCTCCTGCACAGCACGATTATGAGGCACTCTGGCACAGAATTACTAGCATCTGAATCGCTTTGCACGACCAAGGACAACAACTGAAGGGGCAACAGTTCAGCAGATCAGTCCCTGCAAAAACATGGGATTCTGGATGTCAGAACCCTGCTGGAGTTGGAGAATTATTTGAGCTCATTTCCAGAAATTCAATCTGGCAAATGACTCCTTGTCCGTGCCAGGTAGCACCAGCACAGACTCAGATACGTTACAACCTGAAATCAACTGTTAGGTTTGCGAAGTCAAGGCTTTTCCTTATCCTTAAAGACAGCTCTTGGGGGGTTTATTGTGTTTGACTCCTGCCCGAGCAGACATGCAGCCTGACAGTTCTTTGTGATACAATTTTCTAAAGCCCAGTAATAGCTTTGTGAATCTGTTTGTAAGAAATCATTTGGCTACATAGGCTAGATCTTCTGCAGTGAAGAGATTATTCAATGACTATCAGCGTAGCCACAAGAAGAGGGACTTCTTATCAAGAGAGGGAACAGAAGAGCAGGAGTGTGCGTGTCAGCTGCCTCAGCACCCTCCTGCAGGAGCACAGGGAAGTTTAACCCAAGATTAATGTGAAGGTTCTCTACCTGGCGCCAAGTCAGACTGCGGAGTCACTGAACTGCATCGCGTGGGTGAGTTGCGAGAGCTACCAAATAACACGCACTGGAAGTTACACCAAAGGCTCACATTAATCACTGCTTTGCACTGCCAGCCTGGCTGCTAAGGCAGCTTCTACTCATAGAGGCCACTCCTGCTCATAATGATCACCATGAGTTAATTTGACAAGTTAATTTTAAACCACTAATTCACAGCCTACAAGCTGGTCGTGTGCAGCAGCATGCAGTCAGCGCAACTTACAATAACTTACATTAAACTCTCTTCACCAGGGTCAGTCCATTGTGCGTGGGTTATTTTGGTCCTCCTCGGTGTTACAAGAGCATTACATCATGACCTACTTTTGTCCGAGCCCTTCCCACACGTCAAGGCTACCTGGGATGGGAAGAACTTCCTTCAATAGCTCGCCTGCCCATTTCTTGCTGTGTGTGTCAGCTAACCTGCTTCCTGGGATGGGGCTGCAGTGCCTCCTGTCCTCCCTCCTCTGTCGGGCATCCCAAAACTCAACGATTCCTGACTGTTCCTACCTACATGTTCTGCTGGCACAGCTGAGGTCAGTCTAAGCACGTACTGCAGTAAGAACTATTTTGTATGCGTTTATGCAAAGCCTTAATAAGCTTTGTGTTTTCACTCCATTTTTTTCAGTGATCTTTTTTTTTCCCCCCGAGGGAGGTTTCATTCTGCTGGTTCTCACCTCTACCCCTGAATTACTGCATTTATTTGCCTCTTTCTTATATTCTTTCCAAAGCCTTCAGAACCACATCCATTCCTCTTTGTCAGCATGTTTCTTTTCCTCCTGTGATCCATTGTGGCTGTCATCTACTTTCTAATGACATTCAAATGGAAGTGCCATGCTGTCAGGCTAATCGATGCTAATAACATAATTTAAATGATTGACTAGTCCTCAGAGACCGTGTTTAGTTGCTTTCTATGTTTAAAAAAAATGAAGAGAAACAAAGCTAAAAGCCTTAGACCTCAGAACGCGCTTAGATAAATCAGGCATGTGTAATTTCAACCAGAAAACACCTCACAGCAACTAGTTATGTAAATATTGAGTGTGTCTCAATGAAGTGCAATTCATCTTTTCTCTGGCTTTTCCTAGCTAGAGCTAAATATTGCCATAGGGATATTTTTAAGTTAAACGGAAGAATGAATTTAAGCCTCAATGGGAGGCTTCAACATGGCAGAATATTTAAGTCCTTGTGTAACTTTAAAAGGGCATGAATAGTCCCACTGAAGTCAATAGGATTTAATACACATACTTTAGAGGCAAGTTGAATCACAGCCTGAACAAATGTTGGTTTCATCTTACAGAATTGTGTGACCTGATACCCTACTTCCAACATGCCTGAGCTCTGCTGACTGCTCTCCATCTCATACAGCCTGAGCACTAAACCCAAATCCTGTTTCACTTGCAGCTTAATAGGACTCCATTCTCTTTAAAGTCACATACCAGAGACATCTTTTTACCTCCTCTATTAGAATCAACTTCAGATATCGCTATCATAAAACAAGATTCCAGGGAAAACTATTTGCCAGTCCATTTGCTTTATGCACTTGTCAATCATTAAAGTGTCACCGCTGTCATTATGCACATTCCTGCACAGCAGCAGGAGGCACAGAAAAGAATTAAAACACAAACGTGAACCTTTTTGTGTTTTACTACAAACGTGAACAGGAAACCTGTAGGAGCTCTCACAGTAGAAGCAGCAGCCATGAGGATTTGTACCTCTAGGGATGGACACGGTCCTCATCTGACTGCAAAGAGTGTCACTGGTCATGCTAGGAGCCCATGTACCGCCGTGGCAGGGGCAACAGAGAGAGAGCAAGGACAGAAATGCCTGCAGTGCTCTCATTCCTGAGCTGCTGCCATCCCAGCTGCAGCTGCTGCCCTGCCTAACTCCGCCACGCTGCAGACCAACCACCGTGCTTTGGCTTCTGCAATGAGGACAACAAAAGCTACAAGTCAATGAGATGTCCTCTGCTGCACATCTCCAGGACTACCTCTATGCAAAATTCTTTCTCTCAAAGTAGCATTGTGACCTATAAGAGCATCAGAGAGGGAATGGAAGGCTGCACACCGAGCACTGTGCTGCAGGCGCTCCATCTCAGTGTCCCACTCTCTTCTTTAGCTCAGGAGGACATTGGGCAGTGCCAGGAACACACCCACGTCCCTCACCGGAGGACCCCTTTACCTGCAGCATCCTTCATTCGACCATATGGATGCAGAGGAGGAGCGTGGGCCGAGGCACTTTCTCCATACAAACCACACAGGGGGTCAACCTGAGTCCAAATGCTTGTCAACCAAATCACAATTTAGCCTTACATTCTAGCAGGTCCGAGTCTGCGGGCATTAAAAATGGGAGACAAACCCTCACCCAGGCACAGGAGAAAAGCAGAGATTTAAATATTAAACTCTCTTTGTCTTTGAAAGAATTGGATGTGCATATGATAGGATTTTTTTCTGTGGGCAAAATTTCTCTGTACCTTTCAAATCAGCAGCATCGCAGAGTTTTAACCATTAACAACAGAACTTCACAGCTGTGAAGGACACACAGCTTTATCCTTACCCTGTTGAGAAGGTTTTCCAAGTTTCTGCTACCAGAAAGAGAACAGGCAAGCTGAGCAAACCTGTTTGCTTGCCAATTTAAGGATTACAATTCATCTGAATGCTACGGCTCTGTACACCAAAGCAACTAAAATATTGACAAGGCTACTTCCAGGACTGATAGTGTTGCTAAAAAAGAACTGCAGTAAATAGGGCAATTGACTGGAAGCTAAAACGGTGTATGCTTTCTGGGCTAAAAAAATCCTCCAAAGATATTTATTAATTCATTATTCAATGATGACGTGCACAGTGCTGTGCACACTTAAACATGAGATCCTGCTGCAGCAGCTTCTTGAAATACTGATTTGCTTAAAGTATTTAGTCCATTTTCATTCTAATTAAGGTGCCAACAAGAAGGGAAGCCATGGATCTAGGAGAGAAAAACCACATCTAATTGAAATGAGATTTTACCCCAAGCCTACAAGCAAAATCTTGTACGTACTTTTAAAGCCTCTGCTATATTTTAGCCATATGCAGCAAACAGCTGTAGGGCAGATCACAGCCAGCACAGCTTGTGAGGTGAGATGTGTCAGTCGTCATGGTCAAGAGTTAGAGGTAAGATATAAAACGCAATGAACCTCTATGAAAAGCAAATCAAGCTACTTGGAGCCTGCTGTGTTCCCAAGCTGGGCTCTTCTGCTACTTGAGTGGTGATAATTGTACATCTGGCAGCAAGGATTTGAGCTCAGAAGCAGCTCTCCAGTCATTTCTCAATTGCAATTGTGATGGGAGGATGCCAGAGCTGGCTGACCAGCTGAGAAAGAACAGGATCAAAAGACTAATCTTTCTGAACACTGTGATACTATTTATCTCGAGTTCCAGGTTCTGATGGCCCAGGATTTTCAGCTCTTGATTGCATTTCTCTTCTTGTTTGCCATCCCACTCACTTTCTTCCTCAAGCAACAAAGGATGTCATCCACAGAGAGAGACTGGGGAGAACTATGGGAGCTGCAAACCAAATTCCAAATGTTGTGACTATATTGATTATTTTTGGACTCCATCCAGTAATTAAAGTGCCGTTTTTTTTGTTTAGACAGTGCATTTCTGAAGGATTTCCAAAGCTCTTCCAGACAAACTTCTCTGCTTGGCCAACAGAAGATTGACCATAGTATTGCACTGAATCCTACTGTAGGCTGTCAACCATGGTACACAGTGAGAAGTGCAGTCTGAAGTCTGGGAAAGCTGGTGGTGTGTTGGAGAAAGCACTGCCCTAAGACACTCTCTCTTTGCTATTACACTCCAGCATTTCACAGTTCCAGTGCAAGTGCAAGGAAAACCACCCCCAGTAGATTTGCCACTGTAAAATAGTATGAAGAGACTCCAGAGAAGAAATAAGCAGTTGCAGACTCAGATTACTAGATTTCTAGAGCTGTTTGCAAAAAGCATGAAATGGATCTGCATGACTCTTCCCACCTGCACAAGCATTATGAGTAAGTTTGTCACTTTTTCCTGCTTTACTAATGCTGTTTTCATTGAGAAGAAATGGCAGCTCTTGGGTGGTACCCAGCCCTTCACACAGTCTCCCCTCTGGAACAAGCCCTGACTCATCCCAGTGAGTCAGGCTATCATTCACTTAAGTTGTCTGATCATTTTGAACTTCAAGGCTTGGATGGCTGCATAGATATATTCACTTATAAGTGTCCCAAATTAATCCGTCTATTCATTAAAACACACAGTGACCTGGAAACACTCTGAACCAGAAACTCTTCCTTGCCTTCAGGAGCTACAACAGATCCCTGTCTTCACTGTGATCTGTAGACTTCCCTGAGTTCTGAAAGTGAGACTGTTTGCTTAGGAAGTCCTCTATATCTACAACTCAGCATTTCAGCTCAGAACCAAAAAGCTGCCCCATGGGCACCCACCAAAACTGACCCCACTTCTCAGTGGAATCCCTCTATGAATCCGAGGGAAGGTACTGCATTTGCATTTTGCTGGCACAATTCTGCCGACCGACATTTCCAACTGCAAATTACATTTGAGAAGATGTGCAAATATTTTAGGTGCATAATCAATGTGCTGTAGATGACAAATTACAAAGTAGGAAAGGAATAGCTGGCCATAAAGCATGGCTTCAATGCTAAATTAAGAAGTCTAACGCAGTGACAGCTACCATCATGCAACACAGACATCTGATTCACTCTGCTAGCGAGTGCATTCTTTCAAAGAAGCATTTATGCAGTGCTTGTCTTTGCCTGCTTACCAGCACCCATCACGTCAAGTGTCCCTATGTTACAGATTCTCCATCTTTAAAATAAAAATTTGAAAACTGAAAGGCTGAAGAGGTGAAAGCTGCATGATGAAGAGTTCAAAAAATATATACTAGTTTCCTTTTATTGAGAACTTCCACTGCAGGTTTGAAAACAGCGGTGTGTATATAGCAAGCAGTGAATGATATACACTATTATGAGTAGGCTTGCGGAAAAAGCACCCCTCAATGTTTTAATAAATATTTTCCTATTGAGGTATGATCATAGAATGGCCTGGGAATGATCATCAAGTTTCAACCCCCCTGCTATATGCAGGGTCACCAACCACTAAGACCAGGCTGCCCAGAGCCACATCCAGCCTGGCCTTGAATGCCTCTAGGGATGGGGCATCCACAACCTCCTTGGGCAACCAGTTCCAGTGCATCACCACCCTCTGTGTGATGCTGGTCTCTAAAGCAATCTCATCAGTGCAATCATCCATATGATGGAGGAAGCCTCTCTGCTCATCCTCTGGTGTTCCCCACACACCCTGGCTGCTGTGCCCCTGGCTCAAAGCAGGCATGCTGGAACTTAGCATGATGTGAGCATGTCTGCTCCAACTTGTTTTCCTGTGCCCTGGAAAGCTTTGTCCTTCTATTCACCATGAAGGTTGAGCTTTTGAAGATGATACAGCACATTGTCATCCTTCTCTGGAACGTGCATACTTTTGTGCCTCAGTGAATCTGTTGAACATCAAACATCCCCAATTACCTGGAATGCTGCAAGCACTCAAAATGCATGTCTATAAAGCCTTGCCCATGAGTCTGAGTCTAGTCCAACAACGAGATGAAGCTTGCACAGTCTACAGCAGCAGTTATAGGAGGTCCTCTGCCTATTTCAACAGCAGCCCTGATAGAGCTATATGCAAAATAAAATTAAAATCTAAGCATTCACTTTTCACAAGATATCAAATACATCTCCAAGTTTGTTACCTACAGCTCTGAACCCTTCCCCACCCAGGTGGTGTTTGCTAGTCCGTAACTCCAAGGTGTCACATCCATTTCTCCAGAACAGGGAAAGAAGAAGGGAAGAGCTGAGGGACTCCAGGGTGCACATGTGTACCTCTCTTGAGTTTTTCAGAAGTTTCTGACAGTGGTGTAGGAGTCTACGTGGCAGCACTCCCACTTCATACACCACATAGAGACGGTAGTAAAAAAGCCCTCGGCTTTGACCATCTGAAGAGCTGCGGTGAGACCAAAGGTAATCAAGCAGGTTGTCAACCACTTGGACCACCTGTGATTGCAGCCTTATGGGAAGCCTTCTCCTTGTACCTTTATATTTTCAGTACTGCAGGAAGAAATATAGGTAGGACTGGAGATTTTTGCCTAGAAAATTGTTCCCAATATCAATCTGTCTGCTGTGGGTGTCCCCTAAATTCATGATCGTTCTCCTGGGGTTTGGACAAGAACCACATCAACTAAGACTGCTGTCTTGGGAGACTTCCTATGCATTCTCTTGATGTACATAAGATGAGCCTTGCAGCTTCTCTTCTTATCTGTGGTGCATGGTGGAGGTAAGGGATTAGTTTGCAGTCAACACTGTACAATTTTTGCATTTAGAAGGGCTGAGGTAAGCAACCAGACTCAGAGGTGTGGGAATGAGAGGCAGAGAGGCATTTGCCTTAAGAATTTGATGGAGCAAGGCATTATTCCCTTTCAAGTGTGAGAACAGCAGATGTGTTTTGAAGTCAGCTCCTCAAATGGAGGTAAAGGTGCTGGAATCTGACTTTTTTGAATCAGAAAGAATAAAAGAGACAGTAAAAGTGACTGTGAATGAATGATTGGCCTGTCTCTCTCTTACATAAAAATACCATTAGCTCAGTTCATGTGCCACACGTTATTTACTGACTATGTCACTGAAAAGCCCGTGTTCTCCACCCTGAATGCTGCTGCTGAATGCACAAATGTGTTTTTCCAAGTGTAGGTTGAGGCAGGAGTGGCCCTCCCCAGCAGTTGCTAACACAGTTGCTGGAATCAGATCTCTGTTTAACCAGCAATAGCAGCAGACAAACAGCTTCTACTGGCACCTGAATCTCTCAGGAAAAAAAAGCACACCAGAGGTGTTAACAGCTCAGAGCTGTCTCCTGATAACACTGAAACCTGCCTTGTTGATGCAAGGAGTGCTTGTGCCCTAGGAGCTCATGGAAGCCTGGATATGAGCTTGGACAAACCTACAAATCTCAACACTGTGCCCCTAGTAGGCCCCACACTGCCACCACTAAAGAGGAAAGCAGAGAGCATTGCTTCTAGATGTCCATGAGCAACACTAAGAGCCGTCATGTTCACCTGGTCATTGCCACCAGGTAAGCTGAGCTGCTGGCAAAACTGCCACAAGATGAGGTTTACCTATCAAGCAAACAGGAACAGAATAACAACCTTCTCTACTGAAGGGATAGCAGAGACCAACACTTAGCAAGGTGTTAGCAAGGTACATACAGTAGTTATTACCATTCTGTTTGGCATGGCAGCGATGAAAGCCTCAACCTGCACCCTTTGCAGCTGAAGAGGTCACCTAAGGTGAGAGATACTGCACAAAGCTAAACTTCTAGTAAATGATTATCCAGGAGACTCTTACTGGCACTTTAAACATGCACCCAGCCAAGACACAAACAGCATACTATAAGGAAAGTATTGAGGAAGATGCAGTTTTGCACAATCATTTTGACCTCACCACATCTGAGATTGCCAGCATGACTTCACCAAGGGAAGGTTGTGCCTGACCGATCTGGTGGCCTTCTATGATGGAGTGACAGCATCAGTGGACAAAGGGAAGGCAAATCATATAATCTACCTGGACTTCTGTAAGGCCTTTGACATGGTCCCCCACTGCATCTTTATCTCTGAATTGGAGAGATGTGGATTTGAAGAGTAGATTATTCCACGGATAAGGAATTGGTTGGAAAGTCACAGCCAGAGGACTGTGGTGAATGGCTCTTTGCCCAGTTGGATGCTGGTGATGAGTGGTGCTCCCCAGAAGTGTTGGGTGTGGTACTCTTTAAGAACTTTTATCTATGACATCACAGTGGGATCAAGTGCACTCTCAGCAGGTTTGCTGATGATCGGTGTGGTCGATACTGCAGAGGAAAGGGATGCCATCCAGAGGGACCTTGACAAACTTGAAAGGTGGGTCCCTGCGAGCAAAATGAGGTTCAACAAAGCAAAGTTGAAGGTTTTGCACTTGTGTTAGGGTAATCCCCAAGTACGTATACAGACTGGGAGAACTCCCTGAGAGTAGCTGTGCTGAGAAAGACTTAGGGGCCCTGATAGAAGAAAAACTTAACATAAGCCAGAGTGTGCACTTGCAGCCCATAAGGCCAGTGGTAACCTGGGCTGCATCAGAAGAGGAGTGGCCAAGTAGGGCAAGGGAGGGGATTGTTCATCTCTACTCTACCCTTGTGAGAATCCATCTGGAGTACTGGGTCCAGGTCTGTGGCCCACAACACAGGAAGAGGCCATGTTTTTGGATAAGATTCAGAGGAGAATGATGAAGATGATCATAGGAGAGGAGCACCTCTCCTATGAAGACAGGCTGAAGGAGCAGGGCTTGTTCAGTCTGGAGAAGAGAAAGCTGTGGGGAAACCTCATTATGGTCTTCCAGTGTTTAAAGAGAGGTTATAAGCAGGAGGAAAATAAACATTTTATATGGGTAGACAGTGATAGGACAAGGGGGAATGGTTTTAAACTAAAAAGATTTAGATTAGTTGTCAGGGGCAAATTTTCTCACAGAGTGGTGAGGTGCTGGAGCGGGTTACCCAGGGAGGCTGTGGATGCCCCATCCCTGGAAGTATTTGAGGCCAGGTTGACTGGGGTCCTGGAAAGCCTGATCTGGTGCTTTATCTAGCAGTTGGCAACCCTGCCTGCAGCAGGGCGGTTGGAACTTGATGATCCTTGAGGTCCCTTCCAACCCAAGGCATTCTATGATTCTATGACATCAACATACTCATTACAGAAATTGCTGCTTGTTTGCTCAGGATGGGGCTAGGGCCTCCAGGCACTGGCTAGAGCAGCTGCAGACACAAACAACCCAGCAACAGCAATCATTAGCACCATTTCACCAGGAGCTTCACCTCCTCCTCTTGGTTCTAGTCTCTGATTCTGCAACCCACCAGCCCAGACCATTTGCTTATATTATCCCCAGCCAGATTAGGAGCACAGACAATAAAAGGGGCTTCATGGAGTCACTGCCCAGTTTGCTGGCTAGCCCTGAAATTCAGAGTTGGAGAGCTCTCCCCACAGAAGACAATCTGCTTCCCTCATAACCACCCAGGAGGTGTGGAGAAACACAGAAAACAAAGCAAATCTCATTGCACAAGGCATTCTGCAGTATGAAAACAGCATCAAGACGAACTCCTGTGTTCAACCAACCCATTAAGGCAGAATAGAGGTCAGTCAGCATTCCAGCTGAACCTAAGCAAGATCTCTCAAAAACTGAGCCCCTGAATAATCAGCTCAGACATATTTATAGAAATATAAAGTTTTTAAAACATTTCTCAGTAAATAGGGCCTTGGGTCCCACTGCATAACAACAGAATATGAGGAATAAAAATAGGTAGAGAGCCCTCCGGGAAAGAAAGAAAAGTGAACATTACATCTGTTTGTGAAAATGCTTTCCCTGTAAAATAATCTCCTTCAAGCACATTGGCAGCAGTTTGTTTGGCATAAAGCAGCATCCTTGGGAACAGAAAATTTTTGGAGAGGTAATTAAGCCAGAGGACAAAACACATCTGGGGAAGTAGGTATGGCAATTACTTAGCCTTGATGCTTAACAGTAGCTGACAGGCAAATTTATACAGTACCCTTTTGGGTGGTTCAGGCTTCTATTTTCTTATTCCAGTGGCTTTATTGCTTCTAAATCACCTAAAATCTAGCCCACAATGAAACTGCCTCTTCCTCTTGTAGTTAGACTAAAGACAGCCTTCCAAAACTCTGGAAAACAACAGTCCAAAACCAACCCAGTCCTTAGAGCTCCCCTCATTCTGATCCAGGTTTCTTTAGGTCATATTATTTGGTCTGAGAGAGAAGACCAAGTCTCCCCAATGCCCATCTGAGTGCCCATTTGCAGCAAAAGAAGCCAGCTGGGTATAGACAGTGTATTTCCATGATTTTTGGCATGGAAACACACAGAGTTCTGTGCCCAGACAGTTTAACAGAAGAGCCAGACCAGGGTAGAGAAACATGGAGTTCAAAAAAATAGAAAGATACCCGCAGGAGCACAGGAAGCAGCACAGGTTCTGGCCTCCATCAGCAGGCTTCTAGCCAGTTTTGGACAAAAGCTACTTGCAAATTCAGTGCTGCCTCTGCTTTGGTCAAGAGGTCACTCTAGATGAGACCCTCAAGTCTCTTTGCACAACTGGGTATGTGGCTTCACTGAGAGAACACTCACAGAGAGCACAGCCTGGCTCCAGCCCACCAAAGGACTGTTTTCCAGTGGTTGCTGGATGAACCTGTAGGGAGGTGCACCTCCGGCCCGGCTGGCTGTTCCACCCATGCTGCACACAGCAGGACAGCACTGGCACTAGAGACAGCACAAAGGGAGCTCCCAACATGCTTCTGCTGATGATAGAGACAATCAGGATCAGCAGAATGAGATGCAAAGAGGGAAAGAACAAAAGGAAAATAGAAACTCACACATGGAGGAAAAATCTGCAGGCACCCTGCCTTCACAGCTCATCAACCAGCCCTGCTATCCTGAGATGGCTAGCTCACTGAAACAGCAGTGAATCTGTTTGGAACCCCATCTGAAAGCCTCAGGACTGGTTTCTATGGCTCTTCATGGAAGTGCAGTACACCACCTTTTTGCATAAGAGAGAGAAATCTGCTTTAAATCACTTCAAACTATGAAGTTAGAGAAGAGCCTTCACATTTGTGTTATTCCCAAGAAACATGCAGCTTCACCCCTCAACAGTTAAATACATAATGGCTTTGATCTCAAGGGAAACGAGTACGAGATAAATGCTTCCCCTGATAGTTAACAATAGAGGTTTCAGTGGGCATCAGATAATGCTAGCTGCTAAATTGGCTGCCTCCTGTAGAGGCAGTAGACCGTAATACTTGATTTCATCTTCCCCTGCCATTAGTCCCAGATGCACGGCTTGCATCGTATTGCTAGTCAAGAGGATAAGCCTGTGAACACCAGGGTCTGCAGAGACGTGAAGTGAAGCAGTGTTATGCCAAGAAAGGCAGGCAGGATGATTCAGAGTTGGTTTCAAATTGCAGGCTTCTTTCAAAGTGGCAGCCATCTGCAGTCACACAAGCTGCAAGACAAGCGCCTGTGGGAAGCAACTTGGTGTCTTTACTAAATGAAGTGGAAGAGGAACCTTACTCACCCTCACCTGCTCTAACTGCCACTGTTCCCATTAATTTTTAAGACTGAATGTTGAGTAAGAAATAGAGCTCCTGGTTTAAAACCATCCTCTGTTCTTCCCTCTGTGCGAAGTCAATGACAAAAAAGAAGAAAAAATTAAAGCTTTGATCCTGCAAGACTCCTAGAGAGGCTTCTATCACCTTTCATGGAGACCTCCATGGTGAAATGGGTTCCTGTCAGCACAAAGCTGCTGAAGCCACATGATTTCCCCCAGATTGTCAGATTTCAGATAGTCAGAAAGGAGTGGGCAAGCCTGTAGGGCTTTTGGGTCTCCTACCTTCATACAAGGTGAGCAAAGC
>PPHD01015267.1:779-16205 GCA_002909625.1 Bambusicola thoracicus | reverse complement strand
GTTGTGAGGCTGAGGAGGACAGAAATGTTGATTTGGTAACTCGGTATATGCCTTTTCTCAAGCCAGGTTTCACATACTTAGGAAGAACTGTGCTGAGATGGACATTTAGGTCAAAATTTAGGGCAACAAAATGCTGTTTTGCTGGTGGTTGCCTTGTTAATATTTACTTTATCAACCTCAGTGTGGGGGTGGGGGAACTTTAGAGCTTACCAGTGTGTAAGCTTTCTAAGATCCAGGATATAAGCTGAAGTCTTTAAAGTGCCAAGGCTGCTTTGTTTTACCAGGGCAAACTTGGTTGGATGATATCTGATTTTCTTATTCTCCCTCTTCACCCCCTCTACTTTTTCTTATCCTTTAAGAACCCTGGGAGACCTGGCTGTTGGATACAGTGCATCTTAAAACAAAACCATTACAAAAGATATTGCTGTGCAGGCTTGCCTTGATGATAAATGATTAAATCAGCGGAGAAAGATGTGCAAGTTTGCTAAATGGTGATTTTTTTTCACTTTCCTTGCCCTTAGTTTACTCAAATGTGGATTGATCCTTTTAGCTGTGATATCCCTGCTTTTAATTTGAGAACTGCATCCATTTGGAAGTCTCTTCATGAAGACTCCTGAATGAACTGTATTTAAATGTTGTGTATTCGTTTGGATTCGCTTTTGTCCTCCCAGACACAAGACGCATATGTGCCCGTATATCACACTTGAAAGAATTCCCTTCAAGGTGAACTCTGTCTTCTGTTTATGAAAGCATTTATAAATTAGCAAAGACAAAACAATAAAATTCAGGAACACTAATGAATTAAATAGTTTTGTTTAGATGCTAAGTAATTCAGTGTGGATCATTAAAATTAATTGGAACTAGTTGCTTATTCTGAAGCTGTAAGAATTCAAAGCAGATGGGGTTTTGCAGGAAAGTGTAACCATCATTTGTATCTTCCAGGAGCTTAAATATGACTGGGACTTCAATAACAGTCCAGTACGGCCCCTTCAGTTAGTGCGCTGTCAGTGCAGTGATGTCTCTCCTTTCCACGTAGCATTATTTTTGATGCTTGGCTGAGTTTTCTAACTTGTTGTTAAGCTACAGAGCTTTCAACAATGTTAATTGTCCAATTAAAAATGTTGAAAGTTTTCAGGAGCCTCCAGTTGAAGAACACTCAGTTCTGCAAGAACTCCTGGCATGTGAGTCAGAGTGGTAACTTAAGCTGGGACAAACAGTGACAGAAAATGTAATGTGTTTTAATGTTCTTCCCCAACCAAGACTCCAAGTTGTGCTTTCAGCATGCTAGTGCCAAGCCCAGCTGAAGGTGTAAGGTTGGATGAAAGGCACTGAAATGTATTTGTCATTTGACATATTGTCGTATCAGAGATTAATATGGAAATTAGGCGATTAAGTGGAGAGGAGCAATAAAGAACATCATCTAGGATATCCACTTCATTGATTTACACTTCAGTGTATGTATCGCTCCCACTACCAGGCAGTGATTCTGTGCTGCTCAGCTATTCTTTCGTTCTGGTTAACTAGTCTGACTCTGAGGGTTTTGTCTGGATGTGATAACAAAGCTTTGTGTACCTTCTGTGGGTCTGGGCGCCTCAGTCCTGTGTCTTCAGTATGCCACGTGTTGTGTTCAGCAGAAGTACAGCTCATTTGCAGAATGTTTCTACAACTTTGTGCTTTTAAAACTTGAAGAACTCAGTAGAGGGAAATGTTTTTGTCATGTCAGCATGTACCATCTCTAGTGTTGTGGTCTTTGGCATCTCTAAACAAATAGCCTGTGAACAGATTGTATCCAGGAGAGCCGGACTCCTTGCTAGAAATCCAGCTATTTCAAACTTGTACGCATTTTCCCTGTCCTACTTGATCCTCTCTAGCTGTGTGCAAAGGCAACCTTTGCAGTCTGTTGAAGATGTGAGCTGCTGTTACATAGGTACCGCTCTCTCCCCAGAGGACCAGAGATCATAAATGAGAACTTTTAAAGGCAAATCAATGGCTCCTATAATCCATTAATTGACACCATGTAAGTTTAAAGGGAACATTCAGTGAGTCAGCTCACCAAACAATAGCAGAGAGCCCTGGGATTGAACAGACCTCTAGAATAAAACAGCTTTTACAGTTGAGGCAGCAGGCTGAAACCCAGGCTGTTTCTCCTTGAGTGTGCTTCTTCCTTGACATGTGTTACCTTTACTGGGAAAATAACGTTAATTATCCTGTTTTTAATAATGTATGCACTTAGCAGTCCTTCAGCACTTTGGGAGATAAGTCAGCCAGAACCAATATCAACTTTAACTAATTTAGTTTTCTTTTCTAAAAGTGTAGTTGAGGTAATTTCCTCCAGGCTTTTTCAGTTCCTGTGTCCATAACCTCATATGTTGGATGTGGAAGCTTACCAGGAGTTTGGCCTTATTTATGCTCAGTATTTTACCAACTGTGAATGTTTTTCAGTCTTGGGTGGTGGGGTGTAGGACTTGAATTCCATACATTTTTTGAGCATCTATAGTTCAAACCAGAGTTCATGTGGCATCTTCTGGGTAGTTAATGGACCCATAAAGCATTTCCTTATTGCTTTATTGGTCTATATAGCATAAGCATTAAGGGATATTGGTTACAAACTCCAGTTCTCATAACAGCTGTAGGAATATGTGGTTTAGTTGGCTTGTGTAACTGGTAAGAGTCAGGGCTTGGGCATGTCTTATTCCCGACTGATCTTTGAGCATGTATTATCATGTGTAAATCTACTCAGTATTTTCTGTAATGACCTGGGAGATGGAGTGGAGTGTGTGCTTATTAAATCTGCAGACATCTTTGGCTGAACTGTGAGAACACCAGAAGTCAGGAACAGAGTTCAAAGTGATTGCAAGTTAGAGAAACAAATCCAAAACATTAGATAACATTCAGTGTGAATGTGTTGTGCTACCAGCTGTAAATAGCAGAAATCAGCTGTATAAATAGCAGAGAGATGGGAGGGCTACAGCCAGCAAAATTAGGGCTAGAACAGATTCCAAGCTGGTGAGAAGTCAGCAAGGTCCTGTTGATGCACTGAAAGACCCCCTATTTGTAAGTATAACTAGGGCTAAGGCCTGCCAGAGGCACCAAGTAGTTCTCCCAGACTCTGGCTTTAGCAAAGTCTCATTTTAGCACACTGGGATAGAGTGTAACCATCTGAAAGAAGCTCGTGTTATGTGCAGATCTAGAAAATGACTCAGCTAGGTATGAAAAGGAGATGTTAAGCCCGAAGAAGAGAAGGATAGAGGAAATGCATGGAAATTTATTACAAAGTCCTCCAGTAAAGAGAAGGGGAATAACCTGTCTTGCCTTTCTGAGAAGAACAAGATGAACAGCAAAAGCACAGAAGTAAAGCCTAGGAGAAACTAGATCTATAAAAATAACATCCTGGAAGGTGATGGAGTTTACACCTTTGGGAATCTTTAAGGACATTAAGAAGAAAGTTTATTAGTTAATCTTTTTAAAGCTGGGAAATAACTTTCCCGCATCACCAGCAGCTGTATGGATGTATGTAGTTGTCCTGAAGAACTGGAAAGCTGTCACACTAAAATGCAGCTTGTTTTGAAAAAATGGCTTTTGAAATGCATTGCTGTTAAGACCAAGGGAGCATAGTAACCTGCAAGACCTGTGAAGTGCTGACAGAATAAATGTGGTATGCTTGCCCATGGATGAGCTCCTGATGGGCTCCCTGTAGTCAGTCAGATATTCCACAGATAGCTTGAATTGGATTGCGCTTTTATTTCATTGAAGAATGAGACAAAGTTCATTACAATGCAGCAAGTAAGGAGGTCAGATACCTTACTGCTTCACTGAAGAGTCTGATTAATCGACTGTTGATCTACAGTGGGAGAAACAATGTAATTAGAAAAAAGGATTAACTGTAAGCAAGCTTAAATAAAATGCTGTTTAAAAAAAAATACAGAAAATCTTATCTTACAGATCACATGGAAAGTAAATTTGGTTTTGTGGTTAAGCATGTTACTTTTGATTCAGCAGCAAAGCATTGCCTACGTGAACAAGGTGCAACTTTTACCTAAAGAGTAGTGACAAGCGTGTCCCTTCTGGACTCTTGAAGCATGGATCTTCCTGTGGTTGGTGGGAAGGGGAGAGATGTGTGTCTGTATGGCACATCTTCACCGTACAGCCGCATCTATTATACTGTCAATGTAAGGAACGTTACTTCTAATGGAAAAGCAAGTCCCAGAGAAAAGAAGGGGGAAAGAAAAAAAACTAAAACCAACTCCCTTGAACAAAAACAATCTCTCATATCCAAACCCAGCCGTCAGCAGTGAACCAAAATGCAACGTTCCCCTTTAGCCAGAGTGGTTTGGGTCTGTAAGTGATGGGCAGCATGGGAGCAGGAGCAATGCTGCTCTTTGGAGGCTGGAGAAAGCTTTCTCTATTATCACACTCAGGAAATGTGTGATTTGACATTACAGTTCCTTTGTGACTCCCAAGTTGTTAGGAAATGTAGAAGAGAATGTGTAATACTCTTAGATGAAATAGCGTGTGAATACAGCTTACAAATGAGTCTCTTTTCTTACCTGTTCTCTAGCTCACTACAAACCATCACATCTCCCTTTCCAGCAGAGAAAAGTGGCTCTTTCTGCTGCCTTCTGTGTTTATTGCTGCTTTCCCCTGGTTGGCATGAAGCCTGCTGGGTTTAGGATGGTGGATAGGTATCTCTTTCTGCAAGAGAAGAGCTTCTGCTGGTTTGCCTCCACTGAAGAGGAGCGTGTGGACATGCATGCTCTTCTACCTGAGGGACAGCACTGTGCTTCTCTTGCCAGGCCGAGGATATCTGGCGTGTGCTGTGCCCAGCCATCCTGATGGACTGCCGCTATGCAGTGAGCAGCCCAGCTGCGGTGAATGTGAAGAGTCATAGGTACAGCAGTCAGCAGGAACTGAAGCTCTAATTGTGCTCTGTGAGAGACCTGAAGGAATAGCTTGCAAGTCGTTTAAAGCTAAAAGCAGTAGGAGACTCGCTTGGCCTCTCGCTCTCAGGACTTGACATGCATTTTGGTAGTGCTCAGTATTTTTGGATGCTTAGCCCAACTTTCTATTGTCAATAAATGTTTAATTTTATCCATTTTGCATTTGATATGCATCATCTCTCCTCAAGCCTAACCTACTTACTCAGCCAGTGCCGATGTCCAAACCTTTTAGTGTGATGCTTTCTCAGTTATCGGCACAGAAGTAGCTGTGGGCTGGGAAAGCTTTCTGCTTACTAATGTGCAACTGAGCACTCTTTGTCTTGCGGAACTGTTGTTTTTGTTTTTTCCTGCTGGTCAGTTCTCAGCTGTTTTCCAGCAGGAGCCTTGCTTTGTGCTAGTGAGGAGCATCTTCCTCACAGGCTGTTTCCTCACACGCTTCCCTTACCTCACCACTTTCCCAGCCTCTCTTGCTCTTGTCTCTCATTTGCCATACAACGACCTTCTCATCTTCCCCCTCCCAACCTTTTCTATTGTTCCTTTTCTTCTTTCCCTCCCTGTTTTGTTGCATCCCCCTGGGCAGTTCTCTACTCCCCGGTGGCTCCATGTGTTTCTGATGGCTTGCCAAGGGGAGGACACCCAGTGGGGCTGGCCAGTACTTGTTTTTGCAGCTGGTGTTTGAACCCAGAAGGGACATCAGGGGTATAGAAGCTGTTGTTTGCTTGTCCCTCTATGCATGAGCTACTGCCTCAAGCCTTGGCCCCTGCTGGAACCAAGGGAAAATGGAGAAGATCTAAAACTATGGATTTTTTTATCCATGTTTAAGAATTATGCCCATGTGGATGAGTTGGATATAAACTCTCCAGTTCTACAGCTTTCATTCTCTGCATCTAACAGTGTTAAATTCCAGTAGGATTTCAAACAGTGAGTACTCTTCTGTGTGTAATCTGGTTATAGGTTAGATGAAGCCACCTTCTGTAGGAAAAGGGATATGAAAGGTCTTTGAAGGCCATCTGTGCCCAAGCACTAGGGGCAGCTGGTTGCGTGGGCTGCTCAGGACAGGGAGGAGGCTGCACAGTTCCAAGCTTCTGCTTCCTTGAAGCTATAGTACTTGGTGGATTAATGGTGAGAGCCCAGAATTTACTTGTCATAGCATTGTTTTTGCAGTTTACCACCCTACTGTGTCTGAAAGCTTTGAGAAGTGTAATGCCTGGTTAAGGTGGCTGAATTCTAGGTTTTTCAAATGCAAGGAGAGGCCATCCAGCCTGGTGCATCCAGTACATAAGGTGGAATGAGCAGAGTGAAATTCAATGAATGGGTTTCATGCTGAGCCCACCAGCACTAAATGGAATGCTGCTGTACGTATGAGCTGCATTAAGATCATGCAGTTGAAAATCTCAAATACAGTGGCTATGGATTGCGCTCAAGTTAGGATTTTTTGTGCTGGTCTTTTCTGCAGCTGAATTGCCTTTATTTTGCAAGAACTCAGCAGGAAACTGTTGTGGTGCTGTTCAGGGAGAAGTTCTGGAAAGTGTCTGGCAGTCAATGGGTCTGAGGGCATGAAAATGGGATATGACTGGTGTCAACTAAAGAAATGTTGTGTCTGGGCAACAGTGGGCTGCTGTGTGGGACTCTGGAAGATAATATCAGTGCACAGCTGTCCCAAAGGAAGCTTGGTGAAGAATCTGGAGAAGGTTTCAGTTCTGGATTGCTTTTAACCTTATTCTGCCTGGCCCTAATGTGTTTTGCTGCCCTAATTTAGCTCCAGATTAAAACGCTCGGAATGATCTACTATATGGAGCATGAAGTAGTTTTTTTTTTCTCTCTGTCTCTAATGCAGTGTGAGCAGCAAACATAGTGGCTTGTGGTGTGTGTTTTTTCTATTCAGCATAAATGGTTTTTAAAATAGAGAGATATACAGCTGCTTGAAACTTTAAACATGTGACAAATATTTTCTATGAAAAGACATTTTGACCTTGCTGTTTTCTGTAGCTGTAGACATTATTTGAAATGAATCTAACCGTAGACACTCAGAGGTGCAGATACTTAATTTCTATTTTCATGACATTCAGCTCAAATCAAATCCAGTATAATTTGTGATGGCTTAGCTGCAACGTGCCTCATTCAGTCATGGTTCATGTCATTTTTCAGCCATGGTTTCTGTTTATGGTAGTAAGAATCAAGTAGTCTTGCATCTTAAGGGGTTATAGTACCACACAGCTGATAGTTTCTGCTCCTTCCTTCCTTTATGATGGATTTGATTCTGAAAAACTAGTTGACTGGGCCGTCAGAGTAGCATGGAACTGGAATTTGGTGGTTACTTTTGTTTTAATAGGAAAGTTTTGTTACTTCTCACACAACTGTGAGTCGTCGTGTGGTTGGCTCATTTGCTCACTGTTGAGGGAATATTTCTTTCAGTTTTGATTAAATACATCATTTGGCCTCATGATGAATTAAAGAACAGCATGAACATGACATTTTGTTGAGGTTTCTTTGGTGTATAGTTGTTGTGCATGACCACTGTTAAAACAGAACTGCTGGGGAAAGCACAGAAATGTCCTATCTGCCAGATCTGATGGTGTATGTTTAAAAAAAAAAACCCACCACCTTTGAAGTTCTTATGTGGTGTGGAATTAAACTTCTGTGTGAAAAGAAGTTGTAGTGATACAGCCAGTGAGATGAGTCACACGATGTGTGACAGCAGCCTGGTGCTGTAGGCCAGCAAGTATCAGCCTTAATGGAAACCCTTGTGAAAGAGGTATTTTGTGTATGTACCATATTCTCGTCAATAACACGTGCCTTAAACAGCCATATGCTATGCATCTCCAGAGCTATAATTCAGTCTTGCTTTCCTTCAACACCAACAAAACTGATTGGTGCATTTCCCAAGTAACAGAAGTAGTAACAGCTTTGAATATGCAGTGGTGTCTTTGATGTACTTTTGTTCAAGATGGAGCGTACAAAAGGTGAGGGAAGAAATCAATGCAGAACGATTCAGATAACTGAATGGATCCCTATTAGTTTTCAGACAATTGATTTTTTTTAGTAGATATTTTGTATATTAGTTGCTCTCTTCTGCTGCGAGCGAGGAGGGATTGCCAATTAGATTTTTAACTGTCAATTGATAGTTCCAGATGGAGGATGGTTGCAAAAAAATAAAAGTAAGCCTGGTGCAAGTGAGGACTGAATTTTTTTCTGTTACTCTGTAGTTACAGATGACTCTCTGAATGTGTTGATTTTTCTCCAGTGCCATTGCTTTCCATGATTAGGTTTGCATTTCTAGAGAAGTTCTTAATATAATCAGATTGGCTTCTTGGAAGATTGTGCTATATCATTTTAGTGATGCAGAGTGTGTGTGTGTAACAAGTGGAAGAATAATAATGGTTTCAGATTTCATATTTGAATTTCACTGCTTTTGAGGTAGTAGCATCAGTCATGATTAGGTCTGGTTTAAAACAAAAAACCCAACAAGCTCAAGGCTGCTGTGTAGGATGCTTAGTGTAATGCATGAGTGTAATCCATTTTCTTATTATAGGGCATAGATACCAGCTCTTCCCTTCTAAGGACTGTATTCGTAATATATAATTAAGAAAATAACCTGTATACATTTTTTTACCTGCTAATCCATTTGAGTTTCATCAAGTAAAATTGATTGTGTAAGCCACTAAAGGTGACAAAAATGACATTGTGATGGTGGAAAAAGTCTTGCATTGCAGTAAACTGAGTCTATTGATTTTTTTGAAATGGAAGTTCAGTGGAAGAGCTGATGGAAAAAGTAAGAGCACAAAAAGACAAGCTGCATGACTGATTCAAATGAACTGGCTGGCTGTGAATGTTCTTGAGAAAGAAACGCTAATAATGCAAGTATTGCAGAGGAGGAAACTGTAATGGAAGAAAGCAATGCAAGTGTTGTGACTTCTTTAATATAAATTAGGCAGGTTTTCATGTGGAAAAAGAAGTGGTAGTGGTTAGTTAAATACAACTAAGTGCTCTGTGAAAACAGTGACTGAATACCAATGTTTTCTCTGCAAAAAAAAAAAAAATCACTCTTGAGCGTGCCATGACTAGAAGTTCAGAACTCCCAAAGTATTCTTAAGGAAGTTCTGAATGTGAACATACCACTTGATCATAATGTATATTGAAAGGCAAATGCAATCAAAACCCATTATATTGTATTGCAGGGTACAGTCAAACAATGTTAACTGAAAAGAAACTTTGGAAGTAACTGGAAGGCAGCTGTAGAGAAGGCAGATCTCCATGTTACTTGTTACGTGTTGGGAACTCATGGTCTGTGGAACGTAAAGCATTTGACTGTGGGGAGGATGCCATTTAAAATATAATTGACTCTCCTGGAGTGAAATATGGGAGAAAACTGACATGGCATCTAACGTTTTCAGGCAAGTCAGTTGTGTTGATGAGTGAATTAAGCATACTTTCTTGACAATGTACTTCTGAATTTATAGTCTCACTATATATGCAAAAGGATGGAGGAAATTTCCTGCCAACTTGACTGAACAATCAAGAACAATCAGAGGATAATTTGGGGAACAGTGATTGAAGTTGATCAGAGGAGACATCCGTCATATAAGAGATGCCATACAGGAGATGGTATGGTGGCCTTTCAGAAAAAGGCGACTAAATGCAAGGAGCAATCAGGGGAGCGTTTGTATTGTCAGCATAAAAATTTAAAGAACAGTATCATTTCTTCAATCATACTGTATATCTGGTCTCCCAAAAGACTGACTTAGATATCCTTGGAAACAAAATATGGAGATAAAGAGGTGAGGAAGATAATACCCAGAATTACAGACAACAGTGACAAAAAACAATCTCAGAACAAATTAAAGATATAAATGTGTACTCAGTTGTTAAACAGCGTGGCACACACTCACACCACTGCGCAAATGTATACGATCTGTTCCTTTCTGAGTTAAGGAGAATCTGGGTGTTGCTGTCAAGTCTTGTCCAGCCAGCATGGTCAGAGAAGCCTACCAAATTTGTGACACAGGTTTCAGGTTGTTATATGAAAGAAGCTTGGCTTTTACTGAGAACCCAGTTGCAACTGGGGAAGAAAGAACTGTTCAAAAGTGTTGCAGTTCATCAGTCTTCTAAGTGTTAAAAACTCCCTCTTGAACTCTAGGTTTTGGTAATACTGATTGGCTTCTGTTTTTCGTAAGCGCTTCTTGATCTTGTATGCATTCACAATGAACTTCGTTTGTGCCGCATATAAACTGCACAGCCACTGATAGCAGAGAAATGTGTCAGGGTTTATTTTTTAAAGTGCTCTTCAGCTCTCATATAAACAGTCTGGGAAAACGGTCCAGATGATCAAAATGAAATACAAAGCGTAACCCAGATGAAGGGTCAGCATCTGTGTAAACTTGGATGCCAACACATGTGTGGCTGCACTGTATCCTCCGCAGGAATGTGTTATTTATCATGTCGTTTTACAGCTTTAAAAACAAAACAGAAAAACCCAGCCACACAGATGCAAAACCAAAACAAAACCTCAACCCTGAATCTCTCATTAGCTAGTACAAATACGTGTGTGTAATGAACAATTCCAAGTTGAAATCAGATTAAATAGGGCCGTATGAGAGTTTCTGACTAATATATGTCAGATTGAACGGAATAATTAGTTTTTGGCTCAGGACAAGTAAATAGTGACAATTTGTGTCCCATCGTGTTATACCTCTATTTTTAACCTATGTCATTCTGTAACTTCTTTTTTTTTTCCCTGTAGGAATTAAAAAGATGAGCAGTTAGCCTGGGTTTCAGCCTCTGTTGTGTATTAATGTAGGCAAGCAGACAGCTTTAAACAGGGAAAATACATAAAATGTGTTGGGGAAACATTTAAAAATAAATTTGGTTCTAATTGGAAAGGATTGTAGCATGAAAGCACGACAACAGAAAGTTCAGTGCTTTATTATCTAAAATTAGATATCACGAATTGCTAATTGAGTAGAAATTGTTATTTTCAAAAGGCTGCTTAGAATGTGTATATTCATATGATGACTCCTCCTCTTAAAAAGCTCTGCTTTTATCCTTGCAGGGCATTGCATCAGCATGATCAAAGTCATCAGACATATGTTGCTTTACTAATAATGCACCTATTTCCTTTTTCTTCTAGAATATATGCCAAATAAAGAGAGTTATTAAGCTTTTTGTGACAATTCAAATAAGATAAAAACTTGCTGGTGTTGTTGAGCTGCCAAAAACAAATGATATGATGTCACCATTAGGAGAACAAACTATTCTCCAAACAGTCCATTGGGCTTTTATGCCAATCAGACCGCGCTACATTTTATGCTCGAAATGTGATCTGTAACTCTACAATAACTCCCCCAGACAGAGATAAGAATACTTCAGGTAATCTCAAGCACTTGAGCAGGGGGAGAAGCAGCAGAACAAAGGGTGCCTGCCATGTTGCTATAGTTCACCCGGCATTTATGGCGTTGACAAGTGCACAGCAGCCTGGCTCTCATTGTGAGCTGCCTCTTCCTGGCTGCCTAGGGAGGCGCAGGCAGCACTGCTCTGCTGTCTCATTTCCATCTTGCCCTGGGAGGTATGGATAGAAATGGGTTGCAATAAGATGGACTTCCCAGTGAGCTTGCCTTTTGTGTCTCTTCCCATGAACGTAGATGAAGAAAATCCATAAGCCATCACCCTTCAAGGATTTATCATCTTTTTGTGTTCAGCTGCTGTGTCAAGAAGGGAACTAAGTAGCCAGATTACACGTTATTTATGTAGATCAACAGAAAGGAAAACAAAGCTGTAGCTGCTGCTGCATTTGTGTGACTATACCAGTTGTGTTATGACATCTTCTTTAAAATGTAAGACTGGAAGTGAAAAGATGAGCTGCTGGCTTGAGCAGAACTGTGCTGACATGGTGAACATGCTTGGCCAGACAAATCTCACTTCAGTGCTTTGCAAGGATTGAAAGGAAGCATAAGGGATTTATAAACTTTGAAGTAATGCAGCTTGAGTTTGATTGTACAAATTGACAGTTGATGCTGATGAGAAGTGTAGCTGGTCAGATAAGAAGTAAATGACTGGAGGGGTGAGGGAGATGTATGGCGTTTACAGTATGGCAAAGCATGTGCTTTTATATGGAGATGTGCTGGCTGCATTCCTTAGCGGTTCAGAGAAGGAAAATAATTCAGTTTATTACAGATGACATCTGAAACTATCGTTAAAAATTAAGAAAAAAATATCTGATTTGGTTTAGCTGAATTCCTTGGAAGCTTAAACACAAAATCTATCCCTCTGCAAAATTTCCCAACTTCCTTCTATTTGTGATTTGTTATTGTAGGATTTTGTAGGAGATTTGTCTTCATTGCAGGACTGTTTTGCAATGTGAAAGGCGATGTGAAAATGTGAGCTTTAAAAAAGAATTCCTAAACAAAATCAGACTTGTAGGAAAGAATAACAAGAAGGGAGAAAGGATAGCCTGGATTTAGTATCCTGAAGGCTGTAATGCTTGTTTGGCATTTGGTGTCTGCTTTTCTAGGACAGAAGGCAGAACGCGTTCTGAGAGGGCAGACCTGGCATTAGGAAATCTAACTTGTGTACTGTGATGGTAGTCTGGTCCTTGTCCAGCGTTCTGATTTGTAATCACAATTAGAAGTATGTAATATCCCAGAGTTTGGAGATGTTTTCTAAATGTGTAAATGGGGCAGGATGATAATAGTTTAAATCCAGATGTTTAATGTGTTTTGTCAAAAGCACGTTCACTGTTCTTCCCATACTGTGTTCTTTGCAGTTTGGGCGAGTTTGCACTCCGTCATTACAGAAAACTATTTCTATATCATTGCAAAATAGGAACTAATACGAAGCTTTTTGATGTTTGAGATTTCTACTTTGGTTAGTTGGATGACTTTATGAAACCAACCGTGAATCTGACTGAATCACGGATCTGTGGCTGAGTATGAACCAAGACATGAATTGAGATGGTTGGAGAAGTCTAGCAAGAGCAAAGTGCTCCTTTCTATTTTAAAGAAAATAGGATGTTTAGTTTCGATTGTTTTCCTTTTGTAAGCAATAACATAGCTTGCTTTTTTTCTTTGGCAGCATTTGAATGATGTTTGGATGTTCTATATAGTAAAACATCCCACAAACACAGTTGAAAACAATTATTCAAGTTGTAGCTGCAGAGGAAATGATTGTGCTTGTGTGTTGTAATGTGAGAGAATACTTTTATTCCATGGAAATATGTTTGTGATTGCTTTTCTTTAATCTCTTAGTGTGGAAATGCTTTCTGGTTCCCTCTGCACATGTATACATACATATTAGTGATTGCGTATGACCATCAACACCATAGTCTGAAGATTAATGAATCTGTGCCTTGGAGACAAGGTTTTGATGCTTTTATTTATATCCTGAGTATTGGCTAGGAAGAATCTTGAGTCCTCATGCAAACAAGGACGGAAGGTGTAAACCCTCAACTTGAACTTAAGAAGAGCCATGGGAGTCAAAAAGAAAAAGCAACGGAAAGATGCATTGACTCCTTGCCAAGCAAGGCAGTATAGGAACTTGCACTGCCAGTGGAATGAACAGATAGCATATCCCTGCTCCCTGAGCTGCTCCTCTCATACATATGGCTATGGGAGCATGCAGCCTTGTTGGTCAGGGAGTAACTTGCCCATGGTAAGGCTCAGAGTCCTTGCCTGGTAGCATAGTAAAACAGAGCTAGGGAAGTTAAAAACAGGAGAAAGAAGTATTAACCCTGTGCTCTTGTAAGAGCAGGTGTGCTGGTTCTGGACAATCCCTCTATATAAGTGCATTTAATACTATGCTTGCTTGTTATGTAAATAGATGCAAATTTATGTAAATACATGCAGAATAGCTTTGACCCTCAGGCTATTGGCAAGATGCCAGGGTGGCCCTGGGTACTACAGCACTTTGGATCTCTGTATCCTGGCAATTTCCTGGGATTATATTATCATTTGATTTTTAATGTGAGTTTGAGCCACTTAACAGTCTGATCAGTTTCCTTTTCACCACCAGCTTTACTCGCACAGGAGTAAACAAACATATTTATCACCCCTGGGATCAGTAAGTGCTAATAAAGTTGCTGTTGCTTGCATTTCAGGTTTGGTTGGATGACAGGCGCATTGTAAATGAACCCATAGTGTTCTGCTTGCACCGCAGCTTGGCAGGGAAGGGTAACGATAGGAGCCCAGAGTGTGATGGCTGGGCTGAGAGAGGCTATGCCTGGTCCCTAGCCCAGGGTTAGCTCTGTGAAGGCATTGTCCCTGGCCTCCAGAGCTCCCAGCAAACAGACGGGATGGGGAGAGTGGAGCTTTAGCGGTGATATGTCAGATGGCTTCCTTGGATTTACCCTGTAAATCTATGTTTACAGGGTAGCAGAGATGAATCTGTCATAAACTCAGACCATTGAGAGATTTTGCTTGATTTATTTTGAAGAAATACTGCCATGTTACATCTGGAAGTCCTGTAATTGCTTTTTTGAAAGCATACTTAGGTGTCTGTCTTAAAATGTACTCTGTGAACCCTTAATAATATGGTGCCTTCATTAAGAAAATATCTTGGCATGCTGCATCATCATGAAGTGGAATAGTCTGCTATCAGTTCCCTAATGTTTAGGTACTCCAATTTCTCCTTTCTGCTGCACCTTTCAAACTGTTTGCTGTTCCTGATGGATATTTCCAGTGAACATTCAGTGTTAAGTTCTAGATTTTAATATTTTGAAACAGTATTTACAAACGTAATTAGCCTTTGGAGATTAACAAGCTACTTTTCCAAAAGCTGCACTGAGTGGCCACTTCTAAGACAGTATTTCTTTTGCAATACAGATTATATTTAAATTTAAAAGCTATTTCTACATTAATACGAGATGCTTGACTTAAGTAGAATGTTATTCTCTAATTGGCCCGTGAAACTATTTCAATTATAGGCTCTTATTCCTGTAATCAAATATGTAAAATAAATATAACGGCAACTAGTAGAACATCCCTTCTCTCTGTGTTCTGCCCAGGAATTTTAATTCTTCGTAAGTTATCATATTTAGCTTTTGTTCATTATGTGGTTCTGGGAATAGTAAAATAAAAGCTATGTTTCATTATCACCTTTATCACTTGAGAGTACGTCACAAGTGCTGCCTTCTCATATTGGTCCTTAGCGCCTGATCTTCACCTGTTTGCAGTGTTGATGCTTAGGTTGAGCCCTTCTAGTCCAAACCTCTTTGGGTGTAAAGCAAGGAACAGGTGGCAGTGGCACAGCTGTGCCTCTTCCCAAAGGCTTGTTTCCTCCGTCATCTTCCACGTGCATGTGGGGATCTAGACCTACCAGTAGTGTAGGATTTTCAGCATGATCCATCAGCCTACCTGGGATGCTTCTGTTATGCCCTGTCATGACTGCAGGCAGTATCTGTAGTGTTTAGATATTGCTTAAAAACAAACTTCTCTAGTGTACCTCTGGGATCGTATTGGTTTGTATGTCTAGCGGTTGCTGATTTTTTTTTTTTTTTTTT
>PPHD01015265.1:0-16206 GCA_002909625.1 Bambusicola thoracicus | reverse complement strand
TGTTTTTAATATATTTGTGGCTGGCACAATTCTGGGGGATACTGAGCACACGAAGAGTGAGGAATAGATTTAACAACAATCCTGAAATACCGATTTCATGTTTTAAAGAATCGGTTTGGTTCAGTGAAGACAATGGCAAAACACAGCTCTTGGGTAAGTCTGCCAAACACAAAAGTTGAGCTGGAGAACCGGCTGGATGGAGAAGGGAGTACTGGTAGGTAGCAAGCTTAGCACGATCTGAGAGTGTCAGGATGTGTTACATAAGCAAATGTTAAAATGTGATGTGAAAACTGAAGTGCTAATGGAGGCACCCAAATCAGTTCCTCTTTGCATGGTGCTGGTAGGAACTTACACTGTATGCAGCTGAACACTGCACTTCATAAGAGACAGGGGCAAAGCCTGGAGAAAACAGCTGCGATCTAGGAGGTGTGACCTATGCAGGAAGACTGAAGGCTTTGACTAATAAAAAAACTAACTTGACTAATAAAAAAACTGTGGAAGACATTATAGCAACATACAATTGTATAAAACTTTAGTGCAAAGAAGGAAATACTAGCTGGAGGGTTTGAGGAACTTCCATCACTGTTTGTAAGGATGGGCCACACAAACAGCCATCAGAATCAGTCCTTAGACTGATGTTCTTTCCTTATTCTCTGCAATTTATTCTGCAATTGCAATTCCATATTGTCACGGGCTTGATAATTACAGGCACTGGAGCTCGTGCAGACCTCTCCTGTGCTAATGTAATCCTTACAGACCAAAGCACTGAGAAGAAAATTGAAGGAGCTGAGAATGGAACTTGGAGCTGTCTTGGTGGGAGGGAGACACTGACAGAGCAGTGCATGAGCAGTGAATTAGCTGAGCAAAAGAAACCTCAGCACAAACAAAACATTTTATCCAGGCTGCAGCCTGAACTCAAAGCCCGGTCAGCTACGTCAGATGAAACCCTACCTAACCTTGGTCCAGATTTAAAATTGTATGAGTGGTGGAGGACAAGACTAGGGTCAGCGTGACAAGATGTTGTGGTTGTACCCAACCACAATATTTCATGCTTGTCTCCACTAATTGGTGGTATCTAAAGGACAGCAGTACTTAAAGATTACCAGAATGTCTGTTGTTTTATCTAAGCAATGGCGTGTCAAAGGCTTAGCCAGTTAAATCATATATTTCAGCAAGGTATCTCCCTCTTTTCTTCTCCAGAAATAACCAGTTGATATTTATGAAGACAAATCACTTCGTTCCTATTGCTAAACTATGGTTGTCTGCCAAAAGCATGAAACGTGCCAGAGTAATTTGACCAGACTCTATTCTGTGCACTTCAAAAAGCTCACCGCTCCACTGGAGCAGAGTTCAAAGAGTTCACAGAGGCTCAGAGTGTAAGCAGAACAAAAGGACACATCTGCATGAAAAAAAATGTTACAAAATCCAAGGATGCACAAAACTGTGCTCTTACAACTGCACTTATGAGAGAAAGCTTAATTATTTTCCACAAACAGTCCACATGGGGCTGAGAAGCAGACAAAGAAAGTTCGACATTTAGTAAGCTAACCGTCCCCAAAGCTACACGCGGGTCAGACTGTCTCCTACCAACGTACACTAGATTTCATACCCATTCAGAAAGCAGAAATGCAAGATACATTGAAAGTAGTCTTCAAGATACCCCTTAATGATTTTTTTCCCACTCCAGTAATTCTCTCTTTGTTCTCTTTTATGCCTAAACTCTTGATCTTTCTCCATTTTGCTCTTCTAGCCTTCCTGACTTTGTCCTTTCTTTGTCCTTCTTCAGATTCTTGCTTCCTTTATGGTTCCTCAGATTTTTTTTCATCTTGTTTTTGTCTCTTCTACCCAAAAACTGCACTCTTTTTCATTGTAGTTCTTTTGTGTTTGCCCCTCTCCCTTTGCAATTATGGCTGGGTATCTTTAGCAACAAAATTGTTTCTCCTGAGCATCCAAACAGGTCTTTGTCCCCTCTACAGCAGATTTTCCAGATCTTATGGTAGGAAATGATTCCACAGTGACACAGAGTTCATGTAGCTTGTACTGACTTGTACCTGAAAATGCACTGTGCTGTATTAGAGGGCTGCTCTGAAAGTAATGCCACATGTTTTACTATTTTGGCCTATAATGTCAGTGGTGGATGTTGGTGGTACGGCAGTAGAGGTTGAACCTTCCCACCAATATTCCGTTACATGTTGTTGCTGTGTGACAGATGGCAGCAGAGGGGTACTCTGACACAACGGCATCTGACATGGAAGTGTGTATGAAGCAAAGGTGTGTCACTGAATTCCCCCACGTGGAAAAAATTACACTCATTGACATTCACTGGCACTTGCTGAATGTTTCTGGAGACCAAACAGTGGATGTGAGCATAGTGAGGCAGTGGGTGGTGCATTTCAGCTGTGGTGACAATGACGTGAAAGATAAGCTACATTCCAGACAGTCATGCAGATCTTTACAATGGCAGCATGCAGGCTCTTGTTCATTGCTGGTAACTACTGGTGGTGACTATGTTGAAAAATAGCATTTTGTAGCTGAGAATTTACTCTATCAAATAGTTTAATAATGCTCTTTATATCTGTTGTAGTTTCCATGGAAATAAACAGGAGGCCTTATTACATATTTAACTCTGAATTTTGTTGGCTTTGCACAGCCTCCATAGGTCACTATAAACCACAAAACCATTGCATAACCGGGACATATAACAGCATTGATCTATGCAGCTGCTGCAGTACAGAATGTCCAGTATTTACAGTAGTGGCACCAGGCAGCTATGGACATCAGGGGAGGTGAGGACCTCCTGGTTTTCTCTCCCCCTGTCCTAAATGGCCATGTGATTGGTTTGTGTGGTACCTTGTGGAGGAAGCTTTCCAGTTTCCATCTTTAGCTGGGGAGCCTGTTCACTCTGGGGGAGCTACAAGCATGTGTTCAGAGGCAACAGGCTTACTGCTCCCGTCTATGGAGAACCGACCCCACCAGGTGCCTCATGGCTCAGCCCAAGCAGCTGTGTCTGGCACAGGAGATCACAGAGCAGGACAGATTACTGGGGGCCATGAGAGACTGAGATACAGACCTAAGGACGTGAGTGCACAGGATGACAGACAGTTACTACCTGAGAGTCTCACCCCTGAGTGAGGAGGCTTGGCACATTTGGGTTGTTTATTCAGCTACATTAAGCAGTTTGAGACTGTGAGCTATATGTTGCTGTAAAAAAAAAACAAAAAAAAACAAAAAAAAAACCAAAAAAAAACAGTGAGAATATGAGGTCATAATCTAATGCAGTTTAGCTCTGTTTTACAGATGCTCCTGTTAAAAACAGTTGAAGGCCCTACCTTTGCTGAGAATGCTTCTGTCTTTCACCATGCAGCAGGATAATGGCAGAAGGATTTCTGACCACATCACCACAGCCCACAGGGTTCAATAGTGCAGCACTGGGTCATCTTCCTTATTCCTTACTATGCAAGGGAATGCTCTGAGAAACTGAAAGATTCAGAATTATACCTCTGCAGCAGTTTAGGCTTGTCACATGTTAGAAAATTCTTCTTCCTAACCATAATGACCAGAAATACTATATATATATATATATATATATATTTCAGGTTTGGAGCCTGGTGCTTCCTTGAAAAATAAGATTTCAAGCCTTTTTAGCGAAGTTGTTCACTGCACATATTCAAAAACACAATTAGTTGAACAATAACAACCTTTCAAATAATTTTTCATCTTTGACAGCTATGCACAGTCAGCTTAGTTAAAACAAATGCCTTGGGATAGTCTGATTAAAAACATGAAGCCTCATTCCACTTTCCAGACCAAACTCTGTCCTCAGCTGAATCTCTGCTTCAAGCTATTTCAAAAACAGTGAGGATGAACTTGATTTTTGAAGGAAAACAGAAATTCAGAGCCCCAAATATATCATTATGATGACAAAGCAGGAAAGAACTCAAACTCATGGGACCCACAGTGTTTGAAGAACTGTTAGTATAAAATTATTAGTGTAACTGTTTTTACCAGTAGACTATAGAAGTTGAAAATGGAAAACACGAGCAAAAAAACACAAAACTCCCACTTGCACGTCTAAAAGTTAGAGGAAGTTTTTGAAATGTCCTGAAGTCCCACGTTTGCAGACTTGCATCCTTGAGGTCTTGAGGATTACTGTCTTGAGGTCTTGAGGATTGAGGTCTTGGGTCTTGAGGATTACCGAGCATGTTCAATTTAATTAATTTTAAATACCTCTGTTCATTGGCAGTATTCTGCTACAATGAGTCAGAATCTCAAACATATCCTTCTAACAGCAGTTCAGTCTGATCGATTTCTACAGCTGTTACACAGAAAGTCTTTCTACTTCCAAAATGGTAAAAAATGATTATCATTTCTAAATCCTTAGGTTCGCATTTTAAAGAACATTTGTTCTTCAATGCAACATCTTGCATTTGGAAAGGTAGTAATACAAACTGCTTCTGAACCCGTATGACCTCATGTCATCCATGGCAGTACAGGCACAATGAGGAACAGAATCGGAAATGGCCATGTCATGTCCTGAGTTTGCACTTACATTAAAATGATCAGAAGACTTAATATCCTCTAATATCCTGTAATAAAAGGAGCTACCATAGGCTATCTCTGATTCACAGTCATCTTTACTTCCTTCCAAAATACACATTACACGAGATTGCCTTGCAAGATTTCCTAGCACATAAAATTGCTATGTGAACCACTCATTACATAGAAAGTATCAGTGTTAGTGTCCTTTGCTCCCCTGATTTACACAGACACTGCCCTCTCACATCTCCTCTTCCCTTCCATGCATCACATCCACATATTTTTAAAATACCTCCGGGACAAAGACTCCACCACCTACCCGGGCAGCCCATTCCAATGCCTAACCACTCCCAGAGTGAAAAAATTCTTCCTAATGTCTAAACTTCCCCTGACACAACTTGAGGCCACTGTCTTGTGTCCTATCGGTTGTCATCTGAGAAAAGACACAAGCACTCTCTTCGATGCAGCCTTCTTTGTAGAGAGCGATGAGGTCTCCCTTCAGCCTCCTTTTCTCTGGAACAAACAGCTCCAGTTCCCCCTGCTGCTCCTCATACCTTTTTCTTATCAACATCCATCCCATGGGCGTCCAACCTTTTGGCTTGCCTAGGCTGCTTTGAGTGAATAGGAATTGTTTTGAGCTGTATAGATGTAAGTTACCCCGAAAGTAATGCCTTCTGTTTATTTCCATGGAAAACACAACAGATACAAAGAACAAAGTAACACTACTTAAGAGGGCAAATTCTCAGCTACAAAACACTATTTTTCAACGTAGTTGCCACCATTAGCTGTGCATTTTTGCCAGTGACGAACAAGAGCCTGCATGCCACACAGGCTGCAGTGAGTTCTTGAGGTGTTTCTCAGAGATTTTTAATGAAATTTTACTCTTCCTGCACTTCATCCTTGACAGTAATTGCTTAAAATGTGCATATCGCCAAAAAACCCGATGGCATGAATAAGAGCTGACCGTGAAGTGATGACTTCAATTTTGAAGGAGACACCAAGAATATAAGTTACATCCATGGCCGTCCAACAGATGCAGTTTCTGGAATGTGGATATGGTTATAATGGTAATATGACAAAGTTACTTCATAGATTTTTACTTTCACCTGATTTCCCCAAAACTAGGAAAGAACCTAAGCATATAGGCTTTTCAGTGCACAGAGGGGCTTGAGAAAAATTCCTTTTGTCAAATTGTATTTACTGGCTCATTAAAAAAGCACCATCTTCCCCCATAAAGGCTGTCTCTTTTATGATAAGAAATCTGAAAAACAGGACCTTGAAACAGTAAAGTCCTCAATAAATGTCCTGCTGCATGTATGGAATGAATCTTAGCTCCTTTCCCTTGCATTTTATTTCTGACTTAAAAGAGCAGCCCCAGTAAGGGAATACCACTGACATTCCATGATCGAAATGTCCTTATTTGGTAGAAGTAATGTTATTTTAAAGCAAAGACGTTTACTGAAATGCCTGCATATAATTTAGTCTTTTTTTTTTTTTTTTTTTTTTTTCTTCTCTGTCTTAGTTCAGCCCTTTACCACTCTTCTCATTTCAACAGCAGGAATCTGGTAACGGACCGAACAAAGGAAAAGCTTCTGCAGCCTGCTCTGTGTGTACCGTACTTCCCTTGCAGAGGACAGAGCAGACCCTAAGTATATGGAGCTTAGGGCAGCAGACTGACCGCAAAACAGCAAACATCACCTGGATGCTAAATAGTAATACAGGGCAGCACACAGGAGTACAAAACCTTCTTGAGCATCCAGGTGTGGTAATTAGGTCTTAGTAGCACAGTGGGAGTGGTGGGCATGACAGGGAATAGAGAGCAAGAGAATGGGACGTGGTGGTACCTATTCGGGAAGAAAACTCTGGTTATAAATACAGAATCATAACGGTTTGTGAAGCTGTGTGGTAATGACAAAATAGCACAGAAAAATCGGCATCGTGTAGAAATGTACTGATTAAGAGGCGTGCCATCTTGGAAAGGTGTGAAGAAAGATAAAAGTCTGAGTTACCCCCAACTATTTTCTTTCATTCCAAGGGATGAAAGGAAAATTTATTTTGGCACACTTCAGGCTGGGCAACAACTGCAGGTGTTTGTAATGTGAGGCTATTTTCTAATGGAAAAAGAACATATAAATGAGCCCATTTGTACTAATGGCAAGGAAGGCAGCCAGCTAGTACTCCATTATGAGGGACTAACTAGAAGAGTGTTTAGTAATGCTAGAGGAGACTGCAATGAAGTAAACTCATAACCAGCACTAGATGCGTGAACACCTTACGCTTCTGTGGCAAAGCATGCAAAGAGATGTTTTGGCTGACCATTGATGCAGGAACCTAGACCGAAAGCAGCAGTGAATCTGGTATTTTCACTCACGAGGAGAAATAGGATGTGGCTGGCATCATCGAAACTCACTGGGATGACTTGCAAAAAGTTAAACTCGTGGACTGGGCAGGAGAGAATGCATGAAAATGGTAGAGTGACCATATGAACCAATACCAAATACTTACCCCCTATTTTTTTTAAAGGAGATCTTGATTTGTAGAAAACCAAGTACAGGCACACCACATGGGTCACCTGCAACCAAAGGGATCCAGCTGTCTCTGAAAGAGTGGGCCCCTCAGTGCCTTTCAGTCTGACCTCAGTGCACTTCCAAACGCAAATCTATTTTCTCTGTAGTCGCAGAGTAAAACATTCCATAGCTCGGAGAGACAAGACTTCGCCCGTGCTACTGCTGAAGGCGACATCTCCTCTCACCCCTCTCTGTCCTTCTCACTTTTTTTTTAATCCAATTGTGGTTCTAAGAGAAAGGCAGTATTAAGGTCTATACGGAATTCCATTGCGATGCCATCCTCTCATCCCCTTATTTTCTGTTCGCCCCACTCGGCTCTCGAAGCGGGGCTGCAAAATGGGAACGCAGCCAACGGGCTTCCTCCCGCCACCTGAGGGCCTCAGCCGCTCTTCCCACACGGCCCCTTCACAAACCGCTTTTCAAACCCAAATCCTTCTGAAGCCATTGATGCCAGGAACAATTCCTGTACGCTCATCGTTTCGTGCTTGCGGCTGCTTTCCCCAGAGACCGCTGCAGACGGCGGACTCGGCGTTTACCGCTCTTCTCACTTTCTCCTTCCTTTTCTCTGCCTACCCACGCGAAAGCGAAGCTTGTGAGCTTACCTAAACCAGATGCGACAACGTTCCGATTTTTAGGGGACGTTTAGCTTTAGCGCCACGGGGCCATTTGGATTTGATTAAATTCCCACCACGCTGCGGTAATCAAGAGCGCTCCGAGGGAGCCGAGGAGCTGGCTAACCGAGGCCGGCAGGCAAAGAGGAGGGGAGCGGTGTGGGATTCCCCTGCCAGACGCAGCCCGGCCGCGGCCCTTCCCCAAGCCGCACGGAGCGCACCTTCTCCCTCAAGCCAAGAAGAGGGCGGCTGCAGCCTAGCGGCGGCAGAAGGAACGGACAGGGCTGGCGGAGCTCGGTCCGGTTTAAGAGCGGCACCTCCGAACGCCGCGGCTGCGTGAAACCGCGTGCAAAAGCACGACGCTCTCGTTACGCCGGCTTAAGGCTGCTCCTCAATTTGTGAAAGGGTAACTTTATCCCGACGGGCCGCGTGCTTGACGAAGTACCGCGTGTCTGCGCCGCTCCGTGTCAGGCGGGGTAACGTCCCTCCCCCAGAGCTGGCACCGGGACGCCACGTAAACCCAAACCCTTCCCAAATCCCCCACCGCGTGCAGCAGCCAATTCGTCAGAAATATGATCCGCGCTCCTTTACTATCTGGATCACACAAGTGCAGACGGAGGACCTGACAAGCTCAGTGGCAAGCAGGCTGAAAGATGATCCGATTACTGTGTAAATGATACCGCGGTCAGAAAATACTATGGGATGCTGCGGGGCACTTTAAATTAGCGCTGAGCAACCGACAGTGAGCATCACTGGGAGGAAATGAAGGGGTGTCAAACTGAAGCACGTTTTAAACTCATCAAGTGGCAGCAGAATAATTCACAAGACCGAACTACCAGATTCTCTGTAGAATAAATGCTGGGTTTTCTGCCTTCTGGGGCTCTCAGACCGAGGTTGGGAGGTACCCAAATATCTGCTTCAGACGAACCTGAGCTCCTGAGGCAGCACAGCTGGGCTGATGGGCGGGAAGGCAGAACGGCCGGCTCGGCGGCCCTGAAAAATCTCAGCTTCCGTAATAGCCTGCGGTGTTCTGTAGTATCCTTCTGTCTGAAACTGCCCTTCCAGCAGCACGTTAGGTGCAAGAGGTCTGACAAAACCAGGAACACTAGGGCTTCCCTGTCACTAAAATATGTAATGATCTACGAGGGAACTTTTCCCTGTGCAAAGGGGGGTATTTTCGTGCAGGCATAAAATAATGCTAAAACACAAACGTCAGGTGATCGGTCGGAAAAGTAGGAACGGCTTAATGGGGTATATTTATGACTAAAAGCAGAACATCATTATTCACATCAGGGTTTTAAAGTCAGAAGCACTGCAGTAGGCTACCTCCACTGAGCCAACGCAACCTCATCATTGACCAATTGTGTATTGTGCTATAATCGGGAAAGCGTTTAAAACTCGCTCGCTTATTGCTAGTAAGGAGAATCACTTGGAAAAATATGAAGATAAACTGTGGGTGTTACATCGAAGTGCTGAACCTCTTCTCAAATATGCCGTCGAAGTGCCCTAAGCTCCTCGTTTTCTCTTTTTCTTGCTCTTCTACATACCAATGGAGCGCTGATACATAACACAACACTTCCAATATCGATCGGTTTGAAAGCGTCTCGGAACGGTTTGCCGCGAATAACCCCGGGGTGACACGCAATATCAGAAACAAAACGGGCTGCTGTATAGACTTGGCTAGGTGAGAGCTTTTACTTTTGTAAGGGAAGAAGCATTCCCCGGCCACAGGTGAGAAGAGCCCCTAAATTAATTGAGGAACAAAACGTAGGAAAACACGGGGCTTCTGCCCGAGCCCCGCAGCACTTGAAACCGTTCTTTCCCCCCTGGTTTAAGCGCGTTTCCTACAGCCAATATTTGTTTGTTTCCGTCCCTCACTACCTATACGCACACCGCAGCCGGGCTTTCAGCACTGAGACGACGGGTTGCAAAGAATCGTTTACGGACCATTATCCCCCGCGTGTTTTTTTAATTCTGGGAAGGAAAAGGGGAAAAAAAATAGAAATAGGAATTTGGTTTTTAAAAAATAAAGAACAACCCGCGGGGGAAGGTTTTGTTGCAGAAGCTCCGTACGCTGCCGTGCAGAGGGACGCGGGGCAGCCGCCGCCTGTGAGAAAGCCGTTTGACCGTGGGCGGGAAAGCGCTGAAACGCCGCGTGAGACGCACGGCCGGCGAAAGCGCGGGAGCAGATAGAGCCGGCGCAGCTCCACGCGGCAGAAGGGCCCATCGCCGCGCTGCGCCGCGCGCCTTTCGGAACCGCGTCCCGCCGCCCTCAGAACCCGACGGCAACCGCGGGGCTGCGTGTGCCGCGCTGCGCACCCTGAAGCGCTATCTGCCACCGGCGGAGGGTCGCGGCTGTGCTCTTTAATGTCGAGAACAAAGCTCGCCGGAGGTCACCGACGTACGTACGACAGAATATCTGATGTACGCGCGCACCGAATCTTACGGGCCGGGAGAAACCGCCGCCGCGGTGCCGACTGGGCCAAAGTGACCGCAGCGGCCCTTCTCCCCACGGGGCCGTCCCCACGCGCGTCCCGCCCGCACCGAGCGCTTCGCACGCTCCTCTGAGTAACGTTTGCTTTCGTTTCGTTCCAAACTTCGCCCCGGCTCAGCGAAACCTCTCTCTCTTCGCCGGAAAGCGCGGAGAGCATCGCATCCTCGCCGAGCACCAGCTCCTTCCCGGCGGCGCCCGCCCCGCCGCGCCCCCCGCACGCCCCCACGGACGGGCAGGTGCTCGCTGCCTCCCGCGGAGCGCCCGGCGGTACCTGTAGAAGTAGTGCCAGCAGAAGAGGCAGCAGAGCAGGCGGCAGCCCAGCGGCTCGAGGCGGGGCGGGCTGCGCAGCGCCAGCAGCAGCGCGGGCACGAGGAAGGAGGGCAGCTCCTGCACGAACCAGGCGCAGCGCGCCGGCAGCCGGCCCCGCGGGCGGCACAGCCGCTCCTCGTGCTTGCCGTAGCGGGACGGCACGCGCAGGTAGAGCGAGAGCTGCAGCAGCGCCAGGGCGCCCAGCAGCGAGCTGAGCGCCAGCACCAGGCTGGGGAAGCACTGCATGCTGGACGCGGGGCGCCGAGGCGAGCGGCCCTCGGCCGGTGCCGGCCCCGGTCTTATTAGAGCGGCGGCGGTCACCCCGCCCCGCCGCGCTGCCTCCCATCGCCCGGGCCCGTCAGAGGGCGCAGCCCCTCGCTTCCAGGCGCCCCGGGGGAGCTGCCCGCCGCCGGCCCTAACGCCGTCCCCGGGGAGCGGGGTGCTAGCGGACAGCTACGGAGCAACGAACGTGGGTACCGGCTCCCGCTCACATGGCCTGAGCAAGCGCGAGCTTTGTAAGTCGAGCTCCCGCAGTAGGGCTGCCGGAACATCAAACCGCACAGGCACGGCGGCTCAAGACCTTGAATTCCGGCCGCATCCGTGTCATTGCGAAGAAAGTGCTTGGATACAGCTCGGCAACAGGTTGGATGCCGTGCAAACTGCCGGAGAAGCCATCCTCGTGGAGCAGGAGTGGTACTAGCTGGGGTTACGTGCTAACGTGGGATGCGAGAGGCTTAGGTTCAGCCTCTGTTTCAGGAGGTGCTGGAGAAGGTGGCACTTGCCATCTCTCGGCTGTGTGTAAAAGAAGAACTGCTCTGGAGCAGAGCTGTGCAGATGTGCTAACCATAAAACAGTAATGAATCCATAGTAAAGCAGCTGGAAATGAAGATGTAGTGCTCATAATACAGAAATTTCAGGGTGAACTACTTCAAGGAATTACTTTAGAGCAACAAAGTTGTGAAGGGTCTGGAGCACAAGTCTTATGAAGAGCAGCTGAGGGAGCTGAGATTGTTCAGTGTGGAGAAGAGGAGGCTCAGAGGAGACCTCACTGCTCTCTACAACTGCCTGAAAGGGAATCGTCCTCTTCTCCCAGATGACAGTGATATGACGAGAGGTAATGACTTTAAGTTGCACCAGGGGATGTTCAGGTTAGATATGAGGAAAAACAACTTCTCAGAAAGAGCAGTGAGGCAGTGGCACAGGCTGCCCACAGAGGTGGTGCAGTCACCATTCCTGGAAGGTGTTCAGAAACTGTGTGGATGTGGCACTGAGAGACGTGGTCAGTGGGCAGGGTGGGGGTGGGTTGGGGGGTTGGATGAGATAATCGGAGAGGTCTTCTGCAATCTTAATGATTCTATGAATCTAAGTTATCTCTGGTCTGATCCCATGGATTGGAGGCATGTTAGCAGCAGAGAAACACATTATGTGTATTCATGGAGTGTATCTTCTGGTTTAGTTTGATTCAAAAAATGAAAGAAAAAAAACAAACAGAAACAAAAACAAAGAACAAAAAAAACCCAACGCAGTGATGCACCTTGAGGCTGCTCACGAAGCAAATCGAAGCTCAGTAGTAGTTCGGTATGTCTGTGGAATTCACTTCAAAACTATGCTTTGGATTCAAGCTAAAAATGATGGGGAGATGGTGTAAAGAGCAGAGGCCACAGTGCTGCTGGCTTCAGGTAGTCCCCTGGTCCTGGTTGGTTAGATTCAAGCTGGGTGAGCCTGGTTCTCATTTGCATTGGAAGACACTGGGGTGGGAATTCATCTGATGTTTAAAAAGTGAGCTAGTTAGAAACCTTCTCCAGTTCACATAGAAAAGAGTCACTTCATCCTAAAATGGAATGAAACATATAAAATGTATCATAGCCTAGAAAAACCTATTTCTTGTCAGAGCTCTAAAGTCTTCCTGTGGACAGATGTTCTCCTAGCTGAAGGACCAGAGTGTTTAGATTCATTGTTTGAAATAAACGGAATGAGTATCCATCCTATTCCACTGCTGGACAGAACTTCCCCAGCAATTCCTCCCTGACTAAGTTCCGCATCAGGGATTATGGTGAGAAGGTGAAAGCAGCTCTGCAGAAGCATTCTGTGTATAGATCAGTGGGTTCTGAGAAGGCAAGGCACAGCGCTGAAAGAGTACGTGTTGTATAACATCATTAAAACTGAATTTTAAAACAAAGTCTATTTTTTTTTCTATAGGTGCTTATACAGATGTTGGTTTCACCAGTCCGAAGGAGTACCAGGCAGTGAAGAATCTACCCTGAAATGATCTTAAGCCAACGCAATCGCGTTACAAAAGGTAGTTTGTAGAGTTCAGACTTCTCTTCTAGTAAATTACTGTTATTCAGAATGCTTTCTATGTCTTGGCAGTATAAACTTCACTAAAAATATGTTTTGAAAAAGAACATGGGAAGATGTACTTTCTTAGCCCTGCTGCTCTCTGGTAAGACTTCAGAACTCTTGGCTTGGTTTTTTGATATTTTGTTGTGTTTTTGTTTTTGTTTTTAATTGAAGGGAAAAGCCCAAATCTTCTGAAGAATTGAATTGTAGGATGTATAAAATGAGGTATGTCAGAGGTATAAATTTTTGAGTAGGGATCATCTGAGAAAAAAAATGGTGTTGTTTATAAACCTAGAAGTCTGTAGATCTAAGAGGCGTTCAGGAAGAAAATTGCAAGTAGAAATCAGGGTGGTTTTGTACTACTACTGGTCTCCTCCCTGAGTTCAGGAGGTATTCAAGAGCCATTATGGCCTGCTGCAGAATCCCAGAATGGCTGGATGGTAACGTTCCCAAAGCACAAGCCTTCTTTCTGACATGGTTGTACCTTCTGAGAGCATCACGTGTGTCCCTGCTCTGGGTAAGAAAGAACAGTACAGTTCTGTTTGGTTATCTTTCTGCACCCCAGAGAAGCTTCCTATCTGAGAGCTCCTGTAAACCAGGAGAGCAGAGTGGAAGTAAAAGATGATCTGTCACTTCCCAAGTGGACCTGGTGCTTGGGGGTAAAGTAACAGTAGGTGCGCAGTCCTGGCAGTTACACACACATAACCTGTAGCAAAGGCTGATGGATTAAACTGTGAATGAGAACAGAAGAGTATGCAATAATATAAACAGCTGCCTAAGGTGGCTCCTTACATCTCTGGAGTTTATGTGTGCACCAATGCAATTTTGAACAAAACTGTTTCTGGTGCTGACTGGAATTCAGCTGGGCTGGAGTTGAAAAAATACTGGGACCCATCAGCTGCTGTTGCCATTTACTTTATATCCTATGTATCCTGTACTGAATAAGTAACTTTATTTACTCCTGGTCCTTTCTATTGTGCTATCCTCATGTTGTTCATAATGCTGCGGGAACACAGAGTTCACAAGCTGATGCAGACTTTTCCCTCTCAGTCACAAGTAGTCTTTTACTGTGTGACAGGAATTGTCATCTTTTGTCACAAGAAGTTGCATTGCTGACACTTTGCATTTCATACTTAAACCGGTGGGTGAAATTAGAAGTATGAAAAAAAAAAAGAGAGAGAGAAAAATCTTCATTTTCCTTTAGTCACGGTGGGGTGAAAGAGTAGGATCTAAACTATGTGTGGTTAATGAAAGTACATTTCTAAAGCACTGTTCTGTGAGTTGTGCAGGCAGGCATAAAAAAGCTATTAGAACTGCAGAAGCATGCATTAACTTGGCTTGTGAATTTTAGTAAACTAACCACTGCTCGTTTGTATTCCCGATGCTGAAGAATGTGTGAGAATCTCAGAAAATTACAGAATTATCACCAAATCCTGGTAGAAAGAAATCAGTATCTATTTTTGTGTTCTCATACGTGGAAGAGTCAGTGCTTGTAACTTGCAACAAGAGCTCCGTTAGCAAATCTTCACCATGTAAAATCTGTGGTCTGCTATTAATACTCTTCACTACATATGCTTACTTAGCATTAAACAAATGCATAGAAATACTCACTTAAGGAAACTTAAAGAAAGTTTGGGTGAAAATGTAGTAAAGGTAGTTTTTCAGGAAGACAGTCTGCCCCAACATATGTGAACGAGGATGAATGAGTCTTACGGGATTAACTTGAATCTAGTGCACACACAGTTTTGAAGCAAAATGTTTTTAATATGATGTTTGCATCACTACTGGGATAATTCAAAAAGGCTACAAACAAACGAGAGAGGCATAATGTTTTAAGTCTGGTTTTCTTTTCATTTCCATTTCTCATGAGCAGCATCTATATAAATCTGCCACACAACCAGAGCCAGACCACCAGTTCTCTGCTTTAACTGCTCTTACTTTGTCGGGTAACATTCTTACTATGTTATTGGCTGCCTTTCGTACCCTAATCTCTGAGAACACAGTTCTTTCAGCAGAGAAGGAGAGTACCTTTATACTCTCACTGGCCAGCTTATTCCAGTTTGTTAGCATTACGGTGTTTTAGCTAATGAATTTTACGAGGAGATGAGGAAACACACTCAAGTTAACTGTCTTGCTCATTGAAGTCGAGTCAGAAAATCACAGAATGAAAAGCAGGGGGAGCTTGAGGAGCACAAGTGAATCTTCCTCATCTGGTATCTGTTGTGAGCACCGAGTCCACACAGCAGAGAACTGCAGCCTTTCTGCTCACCAGAGGCTGGGTCATTATCGTTGCAGGCAGCTCCCCCTGGGTAATCAGCTAAAAACTCAAACATGTGTCTCCCGATCTTCATCAACCAAGTGTTTTTGAAGACTTCTCACTTGCCATGTCCCAGATGTGAACGCCACCTTTTGTCAAATGTCATGTGAGTGCTTCAGAGCTTGGGGGTGCTAAAGGAGCTCAAAAAAAAAAAAAGTCCCTTTTTTTTCTTTGTTTTCTAACGTGGTTAGCTATTTTCTTTTAGAAACAGTTGAATCGTTGGCTGACATTTTCCAAGAAATTTGAGCAGACACCAAACTTGGGAAAAATCAGACTGTATGGTTAAAGTTGGCATACAGCTTAAGATGGGTATTAACAATGCCAAGTGCATTGTTAAAAATTTGTGTTATTTTTTTCCCCTACTGATCCTGCATGTACTGGTCATGCAGTAAGTGAGGTAGAGCAGCCCCTATGCTGCTGTGTTTTCCTGCCTGCAGCTCCACAGCAGGGGTTGCCTCCAGACTGTTGTTTGTGCCATCCCAGCACATGACTTGTGGGTGGCCCAAGCCAGCAGAGCATTCTGTGGAAACTCAGGCCATGTTGGCTTTCAGGGCAGATGCCTTCCCTGCAGGTTCTAGCCCTGTTAAAATCAGGGATCTGCATGGTGCATACCACTACTTCCAGCTGATGCTCCTGCGTTTCTTATCCACAGAAGTGGAGAGTCCAGGGCAGAGGAGGCCTTGAACAGAGCAGAGTATTGTTCTAATGCAGAGTTGGTTGTATTGTCTACCCAGAATACCAAGGTTCTGAAGTTACATGTTTAAGCCTCAGTTGTTTGTGTAGGGCCTGTTTTCAACTATATAAATTGGAGAGGTTTTGATTTCTGAGCTCTTACAGTGGTCAATGAGTTCAGAAGCAGGAGGTTTGATGAATGTTTTAGGTTTGTGGCTTGCTAAACATCTAGCAATTGTTTTGTATAACTGGGAGGCATGGAAAGTTTTCTCACCAAGAACCCATCTTCCTAGCTAGCAATGTTGTTTCATTATGACTATTGACTCTGCAAGGAGACTGCAGTCCCTTTTTGGCTTCTCT
>PPHD01015263.1:0-16207 GCA_002909625.1 Bambusicola thoracicus | reverse complement strand
GACAGAAAGACAGACAGAAAGACAGACAGAAAGACAGACAGAAAGACAGACAGAAAGACAGACAGAAAGACAGACAGAAAGCTGCATGAGCAGAAAAGCAAAATCTTGACAGGAAAGAAAAATGTCTAAGCTCCTCTTTCACAAGATAAGCCCAAGTCTGAGTGTTAGAACTGTGGGCAAAAGAAAAAAAAACAAACAACAACATTTATAAGCTTTTTCTCATGGTCTGAAAGAAGTCAAATAGTGAAGCCCACTTGAACCATACTCTACTGCAGTGGCTTTACCATTACCCTGTCACCAAAGTCCCAGAACACCAAAATATTCCTAGGAAGCAAAGAGATATCAGTGTATTACCTTACAGTAACAAGGTGAGGCAGTGACATTCACTAAAGTTATGAGACAGAATTTTCAGCCTGTGTCTAACTATTTATTCCAAGAGGAAACAGAATACCCAAGTTCAATGAGTGCCAACTTCCATATTAGGAACAGAAAAAGAAATTCACTGAAGTCAGATTTTTCTTGCCTTTACTGATAAGTTCTCATTTGCTTCCCAGTAACTAACTGGGAAAGAATGCAGGCTAACATTATGCCTTCAGTTGAAAGTCCAAGAAAAAAAAATGCAGAATATTCTGATCTCTTGTCTCTGAAGAAAAATTCACAGGAACAGATGAACTAAACTAATGTAACTAATTCTTTAAAAAAGTAGTAAAAAGATACTTCTCATGGCAGAGAAACAGCTGAAGTAGAAACACTTGCTCAGCCACATGGCACACATTTGAATTCCTTGATGGATTGAATCTTTGCAGCCAAAGCAAGATAACAGCCACATGCATCTCTGGAACAACAAAAAAAATAACACAATTTTCCAATGCACGGTAGTTAAAAGCTACTAGAAAAGCCTCTGCATATCAATAGTAGAAATAGAACAGTGTTTTAACGCCAAGGCTTCTCATACCATTAAGGCAAGGGTCTCTAAACACCAACTTGCATTAACACTACCGTATCATTTTAGGGCTCTTCTGCATGCACTGAATTGTCACTTGCTATACAAAAGCTTCCTACCTCGGGAAGCTATTAGATACTCCAGTGTTTCACATGTAAAGCCTCACCAGACTTAAGTAACAGTAACAAGAAAATCCCCTCTAGTTTGTAGGAGTATTTGAAAATGTTTAACAAAAAAAAAAAAAAAAAAAAAAGGAAAAAGAAAGTGCTTAGAATGTCACTACCAACACTAAGGCCATCAACTTCAATGGAAATCTGATGTCAGAACTGAGATCCAGCTCTAGTGTCCTTAATTACGTTTGAATTGGATTCAATCCTTTGTGATAACCTATTCTGCCAAATTTAATGTCCCCAATATGTTTCCACATAAAGCCTGCACTTATTTTTCTAAACTTTCATTATATGATTTACAAACAGATATCAGACATTCCAAATTTCTTGATGATAGATGAAGTTTTTCATACATCAAAATTTTAATACATCAAATTATATAGTTCATGTTTTCATGGTACAGACATGAACAGCTTTCGTATGCAAGAAAAATGACAATTACTCACTGTAAGGTAATTATTTCAGAAAAGTGGCAGTTGGATTGCGATGGGTGGGAGTAGAGGTACAAGGAGAAAGACAATCTGGAACCACAGTTTCAGTACACTAGATATCTCAGTGCAACACCACCAGTTACTCCCGGAATACTCTGAAATAGAATATCTACATGGAGATAAACTCCTCAGTAGATCTTTCCAAAATACTGTTTCCAAAACCATAAACCCTAAATCAATTTTTCTCTTGAGAGAAATCTCACGGCTGTTGAGTTTCAAGTAGATTACTGAAAGGACTTTGCACAGCTACAGAAGTTCAAGTGTGATTTAATTTGGGCTTGGGGGGGGATTTAGCTGCCTAATATCTCCAGCATTGTATGTAGCCTGGAAACAGGCTGTAGGTCTCTCAGTCAATCTTGACAAGTGCAGAAGAGGATCAGAGAATAATGGAGTAATGCTGGTTGAAAACAACCTCAGCAGGTCTCTACTCTGGCCCCCTGGTTCACAGCAGAATTAGGAACAAAGCCAAACCAAATTAGATAAAAACCCTAGAAGATTCCAGTCTTGAAAACTTCCAAGGCTGAAGACAGCACAGTCTTCTCTGGAGCAACCTCTTCCTCTGTTCAACTGCAGTCACAGAGAAAAGTCTTTCTTACACTCAGACTGACTTCTTTCAGTCAAAGGCTCTTCTCATGCAATGTTGTGAAGACTCTGAATGCATCTTCTCAGTAATACAATTGAACACACAGAGAACAACAGCCAGGTCACTCCAAAACTCTCTTCTCCAGCCCTGTTCCCTCAACTTCTCCACCCACCCAGGAGAGGTGCTCCCCACCACAAAATTTAAATGAATTCAGCCCCCTGCTTAATTCATATCAGAATATCAGTATCTATCTTATATTTTGTACAGTATATTCAGAACTGAACATTCTGACCACATTGACTTGATGGGTCAAGTCAGGTGAGGTAGATTTTGCAGCATCTAAGTGTCCTCATAAGGCAGATGATGTCTTTTACTCCTTTTCCTTAACTGTGTAACGGATATAATCACTCAACAACTGAAATGCAAAAAAGGGTGCCTGGAATCCTTGCTTTCCAGCCTCAAGAAGAAAGCCTTGTCACAAGGGTCCCAGATACCCTCAAGGACAACAGTTTTGGGGACACTCCCTGAGATTTACATTAATTTCACTTGGCACTGAAGGTAGCTTTAATGAGTCTATGAAAAGCTCCATCATTCACCTTAGTTCCAAGCTAAGCATCACTTATTACTAAACTTACCTACAGCCTTTAAATCACTGAAAACAAAACACACTAAGAAGTCATTATCTGCCTTTCAAATACGTGAAGTGCAAAAACAGTAGACAATGGAGCCAGAATATATTGTTCCAGCAGCATTCTAGAAATAAAGGCCTACTTGACATAGCAACCTCACATCCTCGCCCATCTACACAAACTGCTCTGCTTCCCTGTATATTTATTCTATTAATTAACCAAAACTGGCTATCTTCTATCAGGCCTTACACTGACAGATCATCTGGTAAAGACAGGAAGAGAGAGAGCAAAGAAGGAAAAACTTTAAGAGAAAATCATCTATTTTCTGCTTCTGTGCATCTCATCCTTGAGTTAAGGAGATTTCTAGCTATTTTCAGAGAATGAGGAAGGCATTTTCCACTTCTTCCTCTGATCCATATTAGAAGCCCCGTTAGACACTCACTTAAAGCTTCTTAAACTGAAGACACTTAAGTCTGACTCTAAAACCTGTGCAAACACCAGCTACCTGAGGTTATTAACACAAAATAAGCCAAGCTCGGGTCCTTTAAAGTCAGAACTCAGTAAAAAGATTGGCACTGACTACTTTCAGCACACAGCCATACCTATTTCAGGTCTTAAAAGCACCTGGAACATCTGTAAATTATATTGGATAACACGATAACTGCTCCTATACATTAAAAGTTTTGATATGACTCCAGGCACTGAAGTCTTCTTCTGCTGTAACTGAGAAGCACAAAAAACTTATCACTATTTATTAGATTCTCAGGGGGTTCTGTTTTCGTTTTGTTTGTTTTGTTTTAGCTGTGCCTATATTAAATCTTTCAGAACAGAGTTTTCTTCTAGGTCTTTTACAAACTGTCTGATATGCTGCAGAAATAATCTGATACATATTTTTCAAGGATTTTTTAAAGGCCATTAAATCATTGATTTTTAAAGAGAAAACTGCTAGGAAAGTATTTCCCTGCCTGCTTCTTCATTTTTCAATTAATTCTCCTGCAATATAGAAAGATGCAACTTTTTGTGAACACTTTAATACATACGTATTTAAGATATAATCATTATCTTTAAATTATCAAAATGCATAACTTTCTACAAGCTAACTCTTTCGGCAAACCTTCTATTAGCTTGTTACTGAAGACAGCACTGAAACATTTAAATACCGATCATTTCCAATGAAGAAAGAAAATAATTTCCAGAGGATTACTGGGAATGAAAATAACTAATTGCTTCTGCTTTTCAAGACATTAAGAGGCTCCCCGAAGCATCCCTTATGCACTGATGAAAACTGCATGGTTTATTCAATCTATTATGAGTGCTCCCCAACGACAGCATATTCAGAAGCCTGTAAATACAAACTGTATGTCCTAAAACAATTCTTCATGTCTTCATTATCACTATCATTGTCCCTGTATTGATGAGTTTGCTGTTTCATCCTCCGTTTCAAACATCAATTTTTTTTTCCTTTAATAAAAGAAAGGCAAAATTCTAAAACTATTCTCTGACAAAAGTTAAATTGCTCCTTTCTCTGTTGAAGTGTTATTGACTAAGCCCTTGCACTGAAAGTCTTTATCACAGCTTGTAAAATAACTCTCTCCAGCTTGCTTGATGCAAGCAAGGTCTGTTTCCTTGTATTTCGTAACTTCAAGGCAGAGAACAAGTCTGCTGCAATTATACAGACACTATCCTTAAGGGTACTTCAGACTAGATTGAACAATGCACATTTTAAATCAATTCTTGGGCATATAAGTATTTTGTATCCTTAGTAGTTAAACTACTAAGAGAAAGGTAATTTGTCACTCACCTATTACCTAGAGAAGACAACAAATGTATATATTACTCTGACCAAAAAAAAAAAAAGTACAAGTCTAGCACATAATAGTCAGACTTACTGGAGACCTACTATTTATGGTTAATTACAGCTGCTGAGGAAATTGTATGGTGTGAGCTCACTCATTTAGACCACATGCTTTGAATAGCCATAGATGCTTTACCAATGAATACCAGAGTCCACAGAATTAAATCTGCGCTGTGATTTGAAAATGTGAACACAAACTAGGATAGCTGACTGAAGAACTCTGCTTTCACACTGTCTGCTCTCCTTCCCTCCCAAGGGTCATATTCAACTTTGCCCACAGTTTGGCAAAGCCTCTGAAACAGGCATCACAATCTTCAGGCAATCTCAAAACAGCAGTCTATTTCAAAACACAGCAATCACTGAATAAAAACAAATACAAACATGCAAGGATGCAATAAAGCCGTGCAGCAAAACATTGCTATAAGAACATGAAACCACCACAGGATACTGTTATCATTTGCAATTGTGGCAGAAAGTAATTCAGACTGGGGTGTTTGGGCAGGGATAGAAGTCAAGGATACCGATCTCTACTGAAGAGACAAATGGGACTTGCTTTCAGGGAGCAAAATGAAGCATGGTAAACAGTCTCAATTCACACAATATAAGGTAGAAAATGCCAAGCACTTCTACCAAGAATACAATAATGACCTCACAGATAATAATAATAATAATGAAGAAATAACATAAAATTGCCCCAACCAATCCATCCATATCCTTCAACTTACTTATTTTGCTTAATCAATGCAACAAACATTTTATATCAGTCATTCCGTTGAATGTTCATACAAATTAATGCGATGCATGGCTTGCAGAAATTCCCTGGAAATGTAATTATAAGCTTCCTTATATCAGCATTCTTTTACTGCTTTTATCAAATGTCATCCCACCAATATATTACATAATAAAAAAAAAACCCTAAGTCCATTATTTCCCTTACTGAGGCACTGGATAACCCTTTCCTCAAACCATCCTTACAGTAAGTCTAGATAAAACTTAAAATGGAAACTTAAATAAAAAGCTTAAAAAAAAGGAGCCTCCGGTAACTGCCTGGTTTCACTGTCGAGTATTATCCCAGTGTGCAGAGTATGACAGCACTATTAAAGTGAGACAGAATGAACAAGTTCACAAAGTTACACTGACAAATAGAAATGAGAGGTTATAGAGATATCTCCAAGTATCAGACACAAGAGGCCCACTGATTTTATTCACTAAGATTTAGTCAGAAAGGAACGTTTATTCATACTCATACAAAAAAAAAGTATTAGTACTACATGATACAAAATATCTGGTGAAGAACAGAAAAGATCCTAAATGTAAAATTAGCTACAGCACACCACTTGGATTTCAAGGAAGCTTTTAGAGACGAGCAAACTGCTGCACCAAGGTAAAAATAAAGTCTCTAAAAGACCTCTTCGGCTCTTCTCAATACCTTCAGTGAGCATGGGAAGCTATATCTAGCAAGCAAATAAGACAGCTACGTACAGAAGACCCACACCTTTCTGAAATGGTAGCGGTAGGAGAGACAAGGTAACTAAAGGCGTGGGTGTCCAATCTGTTGGCCTGCCTGGGCCACATGGAGTAAAGAGGAATTGTCCAGGGCTGTATCCATGAAGGTTGCTCCTGAAGTAATGACTCCTAATTACTTCCATGGAAAAAACAACAGATGAACGAGCACAATAACACTACTTGATAAATCCTCAGCTACAAAAAGAACCCACTATTTTTCAACAGTCACCAGCATTAGCTATGTATTTTCATCAGTGATGAACAAAAGCCTGCATGCCACACTTGTAACAATCTGTTCCAGCAAAGGTGACCCACTGCTGCCACTGCTGAAATGCACCACCTACCGCCTTCACTGTGCTCACATTCCCTGTTTGATTTTCATAAATGTACAGCAAGCAGCAATGGATGCCACTGCTTCCACATGGAAGAATTAATTCTACACTTCTGCTTCATAGGTACTACCATATCAGATGCCGTTCGGTCAGACTGCCTCTGCTGCCACCTGTTGCACAACAACAACATTTAAGGGGATAATGGTGAGAAGGTTCAAACCCTACTGCCATACCTCCAACATCTGCCTCTGATATCATAGGCTAACATAATAAAACAGGAGGCATTATTTTCAGAACATCCCTCATAAAATATACTACACAGTTAATGTATACAAGCAACAAAAACTAGTTTTTATTTTTTTTATAAAAAAGTGCAACTAGAACATAAAACTAGCGGGATACGTGACCTTGCTTTTCTGAAACAAACATATCAGGCTGGTTCAACTACACTGGTTGCAATTCTCAATGAGTTCTCAAGGTGTTCAGTAGCGATTTTTGCTGAAATTTTACTATTCCTGTCCTTCATCCTTGAAAACTACTGTTCACAAATAGTCATACTGCCAAAAGGTGGTGAAGTGAATAAGGTGTGACTATGTACTGAGGGATATTTCTGTCTGGTAAGATAGGGCTTATAAAAGACTGGTAAAGAGACATAACCAAATTTTGGCTTGCAACTCCATACAATCCATTTGAAAATTCTCATGTAATGTATTAATGTCAACTGAAAATGGAGTAGCATATAAGTGAAAAAAACCCCAGCAATTTCTTTGTAATCCTGAAGCTTACTTTGACCTTTATCAAAACAGAAAGCACAGTTGCAGATTTTTTGCTGTTCACAGGACTGTGTTCAGCTAATGTATCAAACTCCATAAGCTTACTTGCCACAACCTGAGTTAGCAATTAACTGCGCCCTGGTTTCAGCCCAGATGGTGTTTGGTGCTGGGCCGGGCCATATGGTGGGGCAGAGCTGCCACCATGACAGCATGGGGCAGGGAGCTGCTGCACGCAGCCTTGGATGCAACTAAGCACAGCCATCCCAATTGCTGGTGTGCACTCAGTAGTGCTTCAGGTGACCCAGTACTCCCTAGGTGAGAAAAAACAGCTTCTGACACCAGTCATAAGATGCATGCTGATGCTTTCCACGTATCTGATAAGATACAAAATCCACAAGAAAGACAAAGTAAGTCTACAGTAACCTGATTGTTTCGCCCTTATCCTTCACTAGGGGTATTGTACTGCACAAAATGAAAAAAACAGTTCTCCAGTTGCCCCAGACAGCTCAGCAAAGGTGCTGCTGTTCCACAGCTAACTACTCGTTTTCAGTAAATAAAGCAACTGTGGTAAAATTTGGCCGGCAGGTAAAAGCAGATTTACCTTTCACAGTGCTGCCATCAGTGTGACCACAAGACCCCACTGCTGTCTCTCACCTATGACCAGAAGAAAGCAAATCCTCAACTGTTCCACTCTGTGCCAAAACCACTCCTTGCTGTGTGCATCAATTCATCTTTTAGTCGAGCTCCAATTTCATCCCCTTCTTACAACTAAATATAATATCAGTGATCACTTACGCCAAAGCTGCAATTTTAATTTTCTTTCACATTACTGAGAGATTGCAGAATTTCTGTTTAAAGGTCTTCTAGAAGTTACAGCCTTTTCAGTAGCAAAGCATAAACAAGAAATGCAATAATACACTGTCACTTTCATAGTCGTGCACGCAGTTGAATAGATTCTTAACAGATCTGACAATCAAAAGTGAGACAGATTCACCCATTTTTGGTCAAGATGGTGCTCTTCCCAGCTGCTGCCTATGTGTTAGAACTACATGATAATCAGGCAAAGCAAAACACAATCAGTTTCTTGAGACTTCAATCACTGAATTGTAGGTGAAGTTAGAAATTGTTGAAGAATGTACTGCAGAAGTCATGCCAGTGCCTTTCAGATCTGACACAACGGAATGAAAGTCTGCTAAGCTCAAGAGGAATACGATTCAGTTTGTAAAGAGTTTAGACAAACACTATCTATCACAAAGGAGTGACCCTACCTTTCACAATTATTTTTCATTGTCAATTATGAACATTTTCCTTGGGGTCCCACTTTGAACTATGCATACCTGGAGGCTTTTTCAGTGTACTTCACCCTTCACTTCAGAAGGAACAAAACAGGAATGATTCTTTCCTGCTAGCATCCCCTCACAGAGATAACACTGGATGGCTAAAATGTTAATGGCTACATTAAAGCCATGGCTGTTATTACATTTGTACTTCTGTATCTACAGCCTAGAGTGACTGCAGTTCTGCCCTCGCCTCTTCCTCCTGATTTTTGAGGGGGAAAAGAAGATAAATAATAATAAATAAAACACAAAATAATACACAAAAATGGAAATAAATAATTCCAACAGAAAGGTCAGTACAAAACATACTTGCATCTCAGTACACGTTACCTAGGTGCTCATTTTTGTGACACAAAAGCAGCTAGATCAAGAAGGGAAAAGATTAAATGTCCAGAAATTCAATGATATTTCTAGTATCAAGGGCTTCAGGACAAAGAACTTTTCCCAGCAGAAATATACTACATAGACAAGTCATCTTTTTCTCAGTAGTTGTGAGCTAGAACTACCCAGAACAGACATGTTGCATTAAGATGGATGAGATTAAAATTCCTCAGGCTAGAAAATGGAAGGCAAAAGGAAAACTGAACCAATAAAACTAGCAAGGAAAAGTCCTCCCAGTCTGGCAGCCTCTGATAATATATAAATGTAATCACCATTTGTGCTTTACAGTGTGATCCTCAGGAATCAGATACCCCTGGGGTACCATCATTTTATATTTCATTTGTTTCCCTTCCTTCCCTGTCAAGGCAAACATCCATCAACTGTGTTACTTATTACGCCCTTCCAACATCATGATGTCAGTTAAATCCAATTGTCCTAACAGGACAATTAACACTGACATCAAAGTCAACGAATGGGAATTATGAATCCGCTTGTAGTAAAAGAAGCTATAAGACATCAGAGAGTAGACAAAAAGTACAGTAAAACCCATACAACAGCATACCTCAAAATATCCAAATACTGAACAACTGAAGACCCATGTTTCAACTATGCTGTGATTTTATACTGACTTCTTCTAGATTTTGTCAAGCATCCTCAATAACATAAAGGGAGACGTGTATGCAGAACAATATGGGTAAAGCACATCTTTGCCATATCTACTGCAATTCCACCTCAGGTGAAAGCTTCATGCCACTGAGCTTTCAGATAGCTCTGGTCAGATGTTCAGTCTCAAACTGACAGATTGGTATCCTCCCCTGCAAGAGAGAAGATTCACAACTGTAATGTTTAGAGGAAGGTACCCCAGTTCGATCCTTTCCCTTTTGTGTGGGATCTTCTGATGTTTCCAGAAACTTACTGCTGTTTTCTTCTCCAAGGAAGGAGAAATAGTAGTACAAAAGAAGGAACAGCTGTATAGCTAACAGCTTTCCTATTATTTTTATTACATACCCATATTAATCTGGGGGCTCAATATCAATATTAAGATGTACCATCTTAAAAATGACGGTTCCTTGCCCAAAATCATCTTGTAAGAAAATAAAACATCTGCAAAAACAGTTTTTCTCATTGTACTTATCATTAGTTGCTCCCGTAGTTTCATATTTATCACTTCTCCACTTCTCAAAATCACCTTGATTTTGAGACACACACACACAAAAAAAATAAAAGTCAAACCTACTTCTCACTGTGTTAGTTATCTATGTTTCAAACCTCTGCTTTTCAAGTTTCCTCTGACCTGCCAATTCCTATCTTGCATTCTCATCCATCAGACGTACCAAAATTAAACCTTAATGCTCTGAAGATAGCCTCAGTTCAGTACCTCCCAGCAGCACAGGAAGCCTCGGAAACTGAAATTAATGGAGTCACTTTATGGACACCCTTTTTGTTACAATCATTTCAATCTGCCGTTTTACAAAGACCTTACCTGCTCCTTGCTGCAAAACCAGCCCTTTCATTTTATTTATTCAATGCTGTGTTTTAGGACCAAGAAGAGGAAGGTAAATGCCCTTTAACAAACATTATACCACCTCTGTCTTTTTGTCACTTTACTTCGTTGGACCTGGGATGCATTTTAAAGTGCTTGCTAGGTATGAGAGAGGCCTTACACACAGGTCTTTCATACTAGTGGCCACACAGAATCATTAAGGTCAGAAAAGACCGCTGAGATCACCCAGCCCAACCTCTAACACACCCCCACCATGCCCACTGCTCATGACCCTCAGTGCCTCAATGTAGGTATCTACGTGTTTATTGAACAACTCCAGGGATGGTGATTCCACCGCCTCCCCGAGCAGTCTGTAGCAGTGCATCACCTCCCTTTCTGAGAATAAATGTTTCCTAATGCCCAAGCTGAACCTCCCCTGGTGCACTGTTACCGGGAGGCAGATGCAGACTCCACCTCGCCACAACCTCTTTTCAGGCAGTTGTAGAGAGCCTGAAGTCTGCCCTGAGCCATCTCTTCTCCAGACTGAACAATCCCAGCTCCCTCAGCCGCTCCATGTACGACTTGTGCTCCAGATAACAAAATTCCCGAGATAAAATCGTATCTTGAAACGACACATTACTACAAAGGTAAGTTCCGTCTGTGCTCTCTGAGGAGACGCTCCTTTTCCCCATCAAGGGTTAAAGAGCTCTAACTTCGAGTTCTGAAGAAAGAAAAGTAACACCTCCGCAAGCCTACTCCACCAGCACCACACGGGCTTACAAACGCACCGCAACTTTTAACGGACACATGCATGGAAGCGCGGCGCTTTTAACATCACCTAAGGGAGCGACGTAGCCATTACTTAACTCACAGATATAACACCGACCGCGCAAAGCGTGCGCGCACCCGAACACGACCAACAGCGCAAGTTGTGGAGGGCACCACCCCCACACACAGACCCCCCGAGTGTGCTGAGGGCTCGGAGCAGCTGCCCGCCTCAGGGAGCGCCTCAGCCCGGCTGCACCCAACGCAGTGGGACCGCCGCACCCGCCCGGCACGCACCGCCCAGCCACTCGGAGGAGATGTTCTGCAGCATGGTGAAGGGGACGCAGAAGAAGGCGATGAGGAGGTCGCTGAGCGCCAGGGAGCAGATGAAGATGTTGGTGACGGTCCTCATGGCCCTGCTGCGGGTCACCACGTAGAGCACCAGGCAGTTGCCGAAAAGCGCCAGGGCGAAGATGAGCACGCAGATGAGGACGAAGGCCACCTTGGTGCGGCCCGGCAGCTCCGGGACGTACACCAGCGGCTGCAGCCCGTACAGGGCGATGAACTGCTCTCGCGTCACGTTGTTGTCCCGCAGGAGCTGCGCGAACTGCTCCGGCGTGATGTTCAGGGAGCGCATAGTGCCCTCCGCCCCTCGCGCTCCCTCCGTCCGTCCGTCCGTCCGTCCCTCAGCGCGCCCCGTCGCGCCCCACCATCACCGCCCCCCGCCGCTCCGCCCGGGTGCCAGGAGAAGCGCCCAGAGACGGGCGCCGCCCGCGGGGGCAAACTTTGAGACGGAGGCGCCGCCTGCAGGCTCCGCCGCGGCCAGCGCCCCGGGGCGGGGGGAGGCGCGGCAGCCAATCAGCGCGCAGCTCGCGGCCACCCCCGCCCCGGCTGCTCCACGCGCTGCTCCCCTGAGCGGGGTTGGTAGGTGCTGGTCGCCTCTGCCCCGGAGGCTCCGGCTGACCCGGGTGGGAGCTGGAAGCGCCTGCTCAGCCTCCTGGCGCAGCCGTGTCAGGCTGACAGAGAAAGAAAAGAGCTTACGGTGCTTGTCGGGCGTCACCTGCTGCTGCCTCGGTGAGTCCCGTTGCTGATGGCTGGAGCCCAGCATGGATGAGGCAGTGCGGGTGTTTTATCCACTCTCGGCGTTCAGCTGCCTGACCCTCATGTGACAGCAATAACATTTTCCGAGCTTTTGGCTAAGGAACTCACCAAGACCCCAAGAGACTCGTGGGGATAGCTGGCCCAGGGGGCTGTTCAGCCCTGCAACCACTCAGACTTTGCAAAATCTTATCTGTCTGCTCAGAAGGCAGTCCAGCTAGCTGGCAGCTTACTTAAGTAAGGCTACATGGGCTACAAAATGCACTTCAGCTAACTGGCTGCAACAGTGCTCAAGAAAATGCCGCTGTTGTTCAAATGTAGAGAATAGTTGAAGTTCTAGTGGAGAGCACAGATTGAAAACTGCATTGATTTGTCTTCCAGCCTTTTTCACGCCACGTGGTACGCCTTACCCAGTCCCATATGACAATACATTAAATAGCAAGAGTTTGTTTTTCATCAGTCACGCCATAAATTATCAAAAAGGATCCCGCGTGGGCAGTAATTTCAGAAAATAGCTCCAGATATGCATCTCTCTCCCTGCAGTGATAGGTGTTTCTTAGGGAGACAGCATTGCCTGGGAGAGAGCTGCAAAATCAGCTTTGCCGCAGAAGGGGTGCTCCTTGCCCTTGGTGCCTGTGCCAGGGAAATGTAAAACAGCTCTCAGAGAAGCCTAGCAAAAGCCATCTATTAGGTATTAGGCTGTCGGTTTGCTAAGAAACAATCAAGACGGAGGGGTTCACCACCACCAAGTGGCTCTCAGCGATACGAATGTTCTCAACGATAGCAAACATATTTGGTGTTGTATTTGAAAAAAATGCTTAAGTGTAAATTAGTGGGGAGAAGTTTCTTTACTGCAGAATTCTATCCTCCAAAGTGCTACGCGGACCTTTTACGATAATACCTCCGCAGCAGAGAATTAAGATTCTCTTCGTTAGCCCATTGTGAAAGTGCATCTTCCTCTGGAGACCGATGTACTCAAAACAGGTTCCTGCTCTGACTTTCTAAGGCTTGTTCTGGAGGACAAATGCTCATTAGACAGACTTTGTTCCCCAAATTCAATTTTCTCAGCACTTGCCCCTGGTCTGTACACTAACAGGTATAGCCTAAAACCAGCTTCTTCCAGCCAGCGTTTCTGTTGGTGCTTATAGAATCATTCCAGCCTTAAGCTAGGTATCAAATTGTTCTTTACTCCACTCATACACCCTTTCCTACACCTCTTTTTCCCTTCCAATTTCCCCCCATTGTGTTAGCAATAGAAAACCTCATTTAAAAGCTCTTCTATTAACAAACATACTGGATGCATTTCAGCAGATCCCATTTCAATTAAAAATAAAGAAGGGCCAAACTTAGAGAAGAGCAGTCTTTGTGTTTGCAGACTGCAGTGTTTTATTATTGATTGCAAAAGCATCCGAGTGTATCAGGAACTTCACAAACAGATAAGAATAAGCTCTCACCTAACCACTGCAAATAATCCTTTTTTTTTATGTTTAACTCGGACATTTGTTTCCCATCTATCCTAATTTAATTACCATGGTTGCTCATTACAAGTAGTAAAACAGTTGCATTAAAAATGAAAAACATCTGAATGGTTATTGTGTGTAATATAAACAAATCTTGAAGCTGGAGGCCATAGAAGTGTGCTGGTACAGCTGCTGTAGATTTAGCTGCTTTCTGAATACAAAACAAAATCAAAAAAGACCCATGTCATGATGCAGGTAATTTATCAGATAACATGATGGGTATTCAGAAGGAGAAGAAGATAAATGTAGGATTTAGAGAAATTTTCATTCTCTGTGAGCGTTATTGATCCTCCTGGCTGAAGCAATAGCAGCATGGACATCAAAAGAGTTATATGGCAAATCACTAGTAATAGTATTACCCAGCTCCTTGACCTGAATTAAATTATATTTGGAGTAAATAGGGCTGAGTTACAAAAGGTGACCTCCTTTAAAACCTGCTGAAATTACTGAAATGACTTCTCTGCTTCTTTGGGCTATAAATGATTTATGGGGAGGAAGAAGTATTGCATCTCAATGTTCTGCCTTATCCTGCATCCCACAGCTCAGCACCCTCAACCACAGGTCTCTGCAGGTGTGGGGTGCTCTGATTCTCTCCCCTGACATTCAGCTCCTCAGTAAAACATCCCGTCATATAAATGGCTTTTCTCTAGAACTGAAAAGTGAGTGCATGTACGTGTAAGCAGGCCGTACTAATTCAGTTCTTAATAGAAGAGGAGTAAAGCAGCCTTTTCAAGATACCTGGTTTCTTTTTCCTTAATTGGCTTTCTCACTTTTCAATAACTTAACTGCTGCCTCACTTGCCAAATACAGATATGCATGTATCTTATACTCTCCTACATGACGCTTCCCAGGTTTTAATGATCATTATCTATATCTTTTATCTTCAGCCTCCAAATCTGCACCTGGCTCCATTGAAATCTGTGGAGTTTTGCTTTTTACTCCTATGGAACATAGATCCTGTCACTACACGATCCTCTTGCTACTTAATACATTCATGTCCACATACTGTGAGAAGCTGTACAGTGATGTAGCATAAAGGCCATTACTAGCATGTGCACACCTTTACAGATTATAATAGTTTACAAGGTACTTTTCCGTTCCTCTGATTATCACTCATGAAACTAATGTTTACAAATACAGATCAGGTATTGAAAACAAATATGACAATAAATAATCGGCTACACAGAAACAGCACATTTTTAATTACACTCAACTGAAAAAATTAATCTTCTTACTGAAAAAAAAGCTAGGAATATTTTAGTTCTGTATCCAGCATCCCGGTGCAACAGCCTTGCTAATTGAGCAAAGGTCAAGTCTTGAGTTTGCCAATGGTTTTTATTTGGCTCATTATAAATAATGAATTATATATTCCTTTGTCTCAAGCCTACAGATTGGTAAGCATAGAAAGAACTGAAATAAGATTGCTCTCTTTCAAAAGCACTCACTTCATGCCACTGTATGCTTTGTTTTTTCCCCAGAGGATCCATCCATGTGACACCTCCTTCTCATTCAGAAAGGATGGTGATTTTTTTGGCAGAGTGAGAAATGCTGCCATTCAACTGATGCACAGGTGATAACCTTTTGTCTTACGAAGCCAGAAGAAGCTATAATTGCACTGTAACTTTTCGACTTGTAATAGCAAGCAAAAAGCTCAGTGCACAGCTACTGTAGAAAAAAAAAAGAATTTGAATATTTTAAGTTTGTGAAAACTGTGATTAGCAAATATTTTCAACAGGTGAACAAGCAGATATTTATTGTGTAATTCTTGAATAGAAATTTTAAAAGAACCCTTTTTTTTCCCCCAAATTTTTACTCCCATTCTCTAATTCAAGAAAGGAAGATAGGTAACACCAGTGTGTCTTCACATAGAGTTGTTAAAGAAAAAAATAACAACCATCCCCAGTACAGTTTCTTACTCAAACACAGACTTTGTTACTAGAGCTGTTTTGGCATTACTTGCTTTAAAGCTTCTACCCTCTGCACTGCGTCCCAACCCCTCAAACTGTACAGGTGGCACAGAAATTGTTTTATTCAGCAAGAAACTTGTAAACTCTTCTTGAGATGTTGATCTCCCCTCCCTCAAAACAGCATATTTCTAACAAACCCTAGTACATGTCATACTTAAATTTACTAAGTAACCATTACATACATATGCGCAAGCATAAATGCAGAATCCCTAGGGCCTTGATTAGCTTTTTAAGCAGTTGTATCACTTCACATTTTCCTTTATATAGCTCTTCTTCTTTCTTTCCTATGCATTACCACATACACTTCTCCAGTTTCTTCTACATTTATGCTGAGAGTTCACCTATCTTCATTTCTCTGAATCTTTTCCCAGTGG
>PPHD01015262.1:0-16207 GCA_002909625.1 Bambusicola thoracicus | reverse complement strand
TGGTTTGAAACTGAGACAGGGGAGGTTTGGGTTGAATACGAGGAGGAAGTTTTTCCCCCAGAGGGTGGTGACGCACTGAACAGGTTGCCCAAGGAGGCTGTGGATGTCCCATCCCTGCAGGCATTCAAGGCCAGGCTGGATGTGGCTCTGGGCAGCCTGGGCTGCTGGTTGGCGGCCCTGCACATAGCAGGGGGTTGGAACTGGATGAGCATTGTGGGCCTTCAACCCACTCTATGGTTCTATGACTCCATTCTATGAGCAATTCCACTCAAAGCAAATGATAAGTTCACATCAAAAGCAGTTGGAAAATTAATACTTCAGGAAGGTGTTCATCTCCAGATGGCTGCTATGCCACCCACTGCCCCCAAAACAAAGCCTTACCTGGGCAAGAGAGTGACCGCCGTGTGCTCTTCTAACCCACCAACAGAAAACAAGATCAGAGAATACAGCCAGTCACCAAAGAGAGGTTTATTTGCTCTTCATTACATGAACAAGGTTGCAAATGTTTGGCTTAACCTGCAGAAATGTAACAACACGCTCAGTTCCCTCTGCTGGGACAGGGCAGCACCTCTGCAATGCTGAGCGACTGGAAGTGCAGCCTGGGGGCACTGGGCAGCACAGAGCTTCTGTCAGAAGGAGTCACAGCCTCAAAGAGAACCGAGAGGAATCACATTTGCAACAAGACTGGATTCCTGGCTTTGATGCAAATAACCCACACGACGCGGGTAGCAAGGATAGCTGTGCATGGAGAGGGCACGTAGGAAAGGGCTCCTGAGGACAATGAAGCTAGCTGCAGGTGAGGCCAGCACACCCAGGGAACAACACGCAGGGCCTGCTGGCATTCTCCTACTTTGATCGAAGATAACTGAAACGCGGAAACAGACTCACATCCTCACAGAACACACTATCTGAACTCAATCCTCAAAATTAAGGGTGGCTCTGATCCAAGTCGTCACAATCCAGAGATGTTCAAACAGAGGGAGCCCACAGCTGGTCCTAATGCTCCCCAGCCATTTCACCCTTTATGTTCTCCATGCTTTAAAGTTATTTTTATGAGCCAAATCAGGCAGAAGAAAGAATGCAAACAGATGCAAAAACACACAGAGTTGCTGCAAGAGCTTTTTTTTTGCTACAAGTCCAAAGATCCACAGTTGAGGAAGTCGCCCACCTCCAAGCAGAACTGAAAGCAAATATTACCCATTACCACCAGCATTCCTTCCGCCAGTGGCAGCACTGACAGAAGACATGAAGGAGGATCCAGAGGAAGGACTTTATGTCTGAAGAATGAAGCTGAGCATCATGGCTCCTGTGAGTGTTGGCTGAAGGGCACCCAGCACCCAGCACAGCAGTGACTGGGGCCAGTGGGCAGCATTCACACACCTGCACACCTGGAGAGAGTGGGGCACTGGGCTTCCAAACAGCAGCGCGAACTGTTTAGATGTCATCAGAGACTTTGTGGAATGCTTCAAGTCCAAAAGGAAAAACATACAGCAAAGACAGATTAGGCCACACTGCTGGATAAAGAAGGCAACTACCAACCATGAGGCCACGTGGGCTGACATGACAAGACATGAAGGCTATGGCACTGGTCAAAATTGCTGCCATTCTGCCAGGAAGACACACTGTGCTATGCTAAAGGCTATCTAAGAGGGGAAGAGGGCAGGCAAAACAAAGCTAAGGACATTCATCGCTTTCCCAATCTATGTAGTGTGGGCCATAAAGACCAAAGTAGGAGAAATCTCCAAACCTGCTATTAGCTACAACCAACCACTGTTTTACGGAACAGCAAGTTGATGCACGAAGCAAGATGTCATCCCTGGCTTGGTCCTGAGTAACATCCAAGATCTCACTGCAAATGTTACAGCTGAAAGAGTCGCATGCCATAACAACTCTAACACTGCTCAGTTTCCCTGTACAAGATTTAAAATACATTAAAACCTGTGATCAGCTTGAGAAAGACCAACTAAAGGAAACAAGGAAGCTTGTTAAATGTAGACCGTAAGGCAACTACGATAATTAAATCCTTACAGATGATGTGGCGGCTATTAGCTCCATCCAGAGCATCCTCAGCCCACTGCCACCATCCCTTAAAGGAGCCTGGAGATAGGCAGTGCTGGTACAGCACCCAGCAAAGACAAGGCAATATCTTCAGACAGCTCACCCCAAATCCCAATGAAGACAATAAGAATTGACCAAACTGAGAAATAAACACAAAATGCACTGAGGCAGGCCAAAAAGGAAAGGCAGTGAGGAAGCAGAGGCAGTTCAATTTTAATTTATAGCACAGCAAATACTACCATCCTTTCTTCCAACAGTAACAACCTGTTAGCACAGCTATGCTCACAGCCTCAGCTCTCAGTGACGCCCGCAAGGAAGAATGCTTGGCATTGCTCACATTCACAGGCAGGAGCTGATCCATGCAGGGAGGGAAAATAACACAACATCTCCTATGCAGAACCACTGTCAAATCTGCACCAGTGTGATTTAGTGGGAAACTCTTGTTCCTCCTCGGCCAGGCTGCAAAGCAACCAAGACGCCCTCCATTAAGCAATGTTTTTGGCATTACTAAAGCAATGCTTTGTGCAGAAGTGCTCACGCAGTGCTGAGAAGCTGCCTGAAGTTTTTGTTGAGCACCAGTTCTTTCCTTACAGTGCCAGAGAGCAATTACTGGATCACAGCACGACAAGCACAATAGAAGAGTTTCTTCTGTCAGGGGTGATTTAGCTATCAGAGAGTATCTTTTGTTTCTATTTGAGGAGGAAATGTCTGCTTTTAGCTGTCTGCAGTTCCCATCCCTGCACCACAGGCACACACCACACTCGCCGTTCTCCCCTTCTGCTCATTCTTCATGTGAAGTTCAGTCAAGGTCAGGCACACTGAGGGGGGTGTGGGACCAGAAGCTGTGACCAACCAGGGCCTCTGCAGCTGTAAACAGAGAGCAGACTGTGTGCCATCACTCCTTCCGCTCCCTCATGCAGAAGCCATCCATAACACAGAAAGGAAACACTCAGCAGCAGCCAAGCGAGAGCCAAGAAGAAAGGTCGGGCTGCTGCTTCTTGGAAGAGCTGTCCCTGGCATCGCAGGGTCCTGCAGGGCACACAGGCTGGCAGCAAGGGGACGCAACGCACTGCCCTCAGCACGGCCCTTAGGGAACAGAAGGTAAACAAAGTCATAAGGGCATAAGGAAGCACGAGGACTGCACTTCAGCATATGTTTCTGTGCCAAACTGACAACCAGAGGGTAAGAAATGCAGGCAGTAAAGCTAAAAGGATCACTGTAAGGTAAATTTGAAGCTTCTGAGCCACAGGTTTCCTCTGGAGTTTGGAAGACAGACGAAAATCTCATGGGGAAAATCTGTTGCTCTTCTCACCTACTACTAATCAGATGTTGTTATGTCAATTAGCGTATAATATGCATCTATTACTGAAAACCGATTCCTTATGCCAATTAGTTGCAGATCCCTCTACAATAAATGCTGCTTCTGTGGCTCGCGGTGCATTTTCTTTTAATACAAACATTCTTTCAGCATGCTTTGTTTTCCGTGCAATAGCTGTGAAAGACCAACATCACACTGCCAGAGCAGGGCTTTGTTTAATCATAAACAGATAATGGGAAATAGGATGAGGAACAGCTGCTGACGAGCAGGCACCAGCACCTCACAGTGCATACGTCAGGAGGCACGGAGCAGCTGCCCGGGCAGGGTGCTATTTTGGGAGAACATTTGGAAACATCTCCGTCAGGAGCTTTCCTTGCAAAGTGTGGCAAGAGCAAAGCGTCACTTTCTTCCCAGTGCAGCTCGAATACATGGCGCTGAGCCTTTAAACTGGAAGCGGCTGCTGCAGACAGGCTGTGCCTCGATTCCGAGAAGTGCCCAGCAGGGTGTGAGCGCCTGCCCCGCAGCCTGTGCAGCACTGCTGTCCTGCAGAACAGTGCCCCAGTGCCCTGCGTGAGTGACAGGCACCAGAACTCCATGTTCTGGAAAGGCTCCCAGCCTGACGCAGCCCCCACCTCACCACCAAACACACAAACACCTTTGGATTTAACACTGTGAGCTTCCAAGCAGACAGAGAAATGGTTTGAGAAAAGCAGGGGGAAGTTCTTTCCTATGAGAGTGGTGAGGTGCTGAACAGCTGCCCAGAGAGGCTGTGGATGCCCCGTCCATCCCTGGAGGTGTTCAAGGCCAGGTCGAATGTGGCCCTGGGCAGCCTGGGCTGGTATTGCATGTGGAGGTTGGTGGCCCTGCCTGTGGTGGGGGGTTGGAGCTTCATGATCCTTGAGGTCCCTTCCAACCCGGGCCGTTCTGTGATTCTGTGATAAGCCCATGCAAACGTACAACAGCTTTAAGCAGGTTTATTGGCTGCAAAACAAACATCATAGCAAATAGATCACAGCTGTCTGAATCTCCTTCTGTCAACACATTCTTATGAATTTGAGCTCAAGACTTTAGAGAGGTTATAAACAGTAATTAGTTCCTTGATTTTAATTAAACTGCTCTTCAAATGCAACGGGAAACAAGTGCATTCTGTATATAAACCTAACAGCAATCTAACAGTGCTACCAAAACCCTGCTCATAAAAACACGCACGTTGTGATCAGAGATTCAACAGAGTCACTAAGGCTGGAAAAGCCCTCGGAGACCCCCAACCCCACCCCGTGCCCACCGCCCACCCCTCAGTGCCACATCCCCGCGGCTCTGAACACCTCCATGGACAGGGACTGCCCACCCCTGGGCAGCTGTGGCAGCGCCTGGCCGCTCTCTGGAGCAGACATTGCTCTGATAGCCAACCTGACTCTCTCTGTGCAGTGTGAGGCCGTGACCTCTCACCCTACTGCTGCCACCGGGGGCAGAGGCCGACTCTTCGCTCATTAGGAAATGAACAGATACGCACACCCATTTCAGGAGGCTAACTTCATTATTAGCTATTTTCATTTCAGTTTGCTCAAATTACACGCACCCATTGATTTGTGGGATTTAAAGGCATCTGATTCATCCCAAAAGCACATTCGTGCACTAAAAAAAAATGAGGAAAAGACCTACAGCCACACAGCGATTTCCCTACTGCTCCCTAAGATGAAGCTGCAGCGGGGGGTGGGTGAGTGGGTCGGCCTCTGCCCCAGGGAGCAGCAGTAGGATGAGAAGGAACGGCCTCACGGCGCACCGGGGAGGGTCATGTTGGGGGCCACGGCGCCGGCCGCCCTCCTCCTCCCTCTCGTTGTCGTCACCGCCGCCGTCCCCATCCCTGCCCTCCTTTCCCTCCCTCTTCTCCTCCTCCCGCCGCTGCCGCCGTCCCCGCCGCTCCTCCCCGAGGGGAGCCGGCTGCTGACGTCACCGGCTGAGGCCGACCGGCAATGGGCGCCATTTTGAAACCCCGAGCCCTCCCGCGGCGGCAGCTCGGTGCGGCGGTTCGCTCCCGCCCGCTCCCGGACGGCGCCTCCCCCGCGCGACATGGCAGGTGAGGCCGCACCGCAGCGCGGCTCCGAGGCGGCCCTCGGGCGGGCTCCGTGCTGCGAGCCGAGCGGGGCCGGGCCGGGCCTTGCGGGCGGGGGGACAGCGTTCCGGCGCCGAGGGGGCAGCGCGGGGCGAGGCCTGGTGCCGGGCCCTGGGCCGGGCGGGCCGCCTCCTCACAGCGCGCTCTGTTCCCTCCGCAGGGGTGGCAGGAGGCGGCGGTAACGGCAACGACTTCCAGTGGTGCTTCTCGCAGGTGAAGGGGGCCGTGGACGAGGACGTGGCGGAAGGTGAGGGCGCGGCGGGGCGGCTGTCCCCGAGCCGAGAGCTGCGGCGGGCGGCCCCGGCTGTGCTACGGCACGGCGTGGCGGGGCGGGCGCGGCGGCCTCCTCCGTGCTGGGGAAAAGGGAGCGCTGCGGACGGACGGAACCCACAGGTGGAGCCTGCCGGGCGCGTCCAGTGCCGCTCTGACGCGAAGGGAGCAGCGGGGCCGTGCGGCTCTGCCCTCACACCGGGCTCCCCGAGCGGAGCTGGAGCCTGCTGCTGCCTGCCTGCCTGCTGCTGCCTGCGGCGGGGGGCTCTGCCCTCCTGGGAGCGCCGGCAGCTCCAAGCACAGCTCTTAACGAAGGGGAAGGGCCCGGCCTTGTGGCTCCCAGACCTGTGCAGAGCGTGGCTGGGGATGAGCGAGAAATCAGAAGCCTTTTACCTGGTAAGAGCGTTCTCAGCGTTGTGAGGTTTTGCTGAGGTTCAATGGGAAAGTGCTTTTGGTTTTTTCCTCAATTTTCTGTGCTCGAACAGTTCTGGTTGGAGATGCTCCGTTTTTTAAACAGGGCGTGCAGCGTGCGTGAAACATTCTGGGCTGTTGTTATGACTTCTGTGGCATGCATTGAAATGGCTGTATTAAGCAGAAAAACTTGCAGTCCCAGAGCATTGTCTTCTTTGGCTTTGGAGTCTTCTTCTGTGTGCAGTAAATGTTTTTTCTTACTGTCTGCTGCAGGGTAATAAAGCAGACAATGTTTTCCTTATCGTGCCACTTGTTTGGGCATTCCATTCAAATAACAGCTCCGGGAGGGGTAGGCTTAAGCTGCACGAGGAGCTAATGGTCAGCTCGGCAGTTGTTTTTGTTTTACTAAGCCTGCTTTCACCATGCAGTATCGTTCTGAAGTTCCCAGAGTTCTTTTAAAAATGTACTTGAGGGGCTTTTACCAATTTCCCGAATGGTTCTTTATTTTCTTAGCATCAATCTGTGTAACTACGAGTCGCTTCTTCCTGGTGAATGAAACAGCGCTGAGCACCTCGCTTCCCGGCCTGCGACTGAGCAGTGAGCAGTGCGAGGTTGTGCGGAGCTAGAAAGCTGTGGGTTTTGAAATACCAGTATGTCTTAAACCCAGTTAATTATTTAAGTGCATAACAGGATTCTTCAAAGAGGAACTTAACGTTACCGATGAGACATCTCACCAAGGCTGAGCTCTTCGTGAGAGGAGAGAGCTTTTTGTTAGGAGTGACTGGAAATGCAAAGAGCGAGTAGGGGTGCTGCTGCTCAGTGCTTCTGCTCCGAGTTATCTCAGGCTTACCTTATTCATGCAGCTTTTCCTGGGCCGGGGACTGCAGACTGTGTGACACTATCGTTTATAAGGAGTTTTAATTTTCTTCACGTGGCAGTTAATATCAGTAATCATTCATTACCTGTTTTTATCGGAATTGGTGTCAGTTTTGTTTTCCAATTGGAATATGAGAACTCCTGAAAGATTTTGTGACTTAAAGTCCCTATTTTGTTTTGTGCTCAGGTTTTGTTTAGTTTCCTTCTAGATGTTGTCCTGAAATTGGAATTAAGTGCAGGTTATATGTAGTTTATTTGCTAATAAGTGCCTGAATTATACTGAAAACAATTCAATTTGAGAATAGAATTCAATTGCTGAATAGTTGTTCACAGCTATAGGAATACCCATTAATTACCATTTTTTTCCTGGCATCTTTTACCAAACTCACATCCGAATGCATTGGGTGTGCTCTGGCTGACCTGAGATAGCCTCACTGCGAGTACTGCACATAACCACTGTGAGTTCCATGGAAATATGTGTGATGGAGAAAACTGAACTTTTTTGTCATTCTGCCTCGTTTTGTGGGTTATCTCTGTGAAGGAGCTCTGAACATGGCAGCATGAAGTAGCTCTCTGATACAGTAAATACAGGCTGCTTTGCTGCGAGGTGTTCTTGCAAACAGCTCATTCAGTAGTAGAAATTCAGGTGCCTGATAGGTCAAGCAACTTAACCAGAATTTCACTTCCTTTTGAAGTGCAATCCTAGACTACGTTTTGTACTCAACAGTTGTCTCAAATGCATGGCCTTAATAGAGGTATGTATGTAGTGGGTATGGCACTGTGCTGTGGTGTGCTGTCTCCACTCACAACATTTTTTTCTAAGTCATCAGTGTAGAAAATCACTTTCTCCTATGCCTTCTATGTATGGAACCAGTTTCTTCAGTGAGTAATCCCTGAGATCTGTGCAGTGCTCTGTGTAAATGCAGTAGAAGGGCAGTGTTTGAACTGGTCACATCGACTGTACAAAGAGATCAGGAAAACATACTGGGTTTGGACATACATAGTTTTCTACAGCAGAGCAGTTTTCTTTGATTCCAGGAGGAGGACTGGATCAAAAGCAGATGCTGGACGGAGGGGTTGGTACTGAGGATGGCCACGTGGTCTGTCTTCCTGGGGAAGAGAAATAAAACAGTCCAAAACTGCATTTGTAATCTGGTTATTCGTGTAACAGCATGCGGCTGTAGAAGCCACGCTGACTGTCTGGTGGACTTTGTGTTCTTGGGTTACCTTTTGTGGTAGAAATCAGCTTTCTTAATGTAGGCTTTAGTTATTTACCTTATGCTGGTCAAGGCCTAACTGATTTTGAGATGTCAGGGTTTGATTTGCTTGTTCTGCATGTTCAGGAATATTGTGGGTGGGTTTGGGGGGTTATGTTGTTTTTTTTTGCTTTGCTTTGTTAAGCAAAATATGAAACTGTTATTTAAACAATGTTCAGATATTCCCAAATTCCTTAGGGACAGATGTGCTGCATATAATTACTGGCTGCTTCTGGATGTAATTAGCAGAGTGTGTGTGAGTATGTATATATATATACACATATATTTATAGTGTCACTATAAGTCTTTGTAATTGACCTGTGTTGGTGACAGGTTGGAAGTACTTGAAGTGCCTGTAATGGAACGTGAACCTGTGTGCTGTGGATATCTTGGGTTTCCTGTTATCGACACCAGGATTTCTTTGAGTTTTGCTTTTAGCTTCTGCTCCTCTTCACCCCCCAGATCAGACTGTATGGTTTTTTGGATTGATATGAACTCTCCCCTTCTGTAAATGCCGTTTTAATTTGGTGCCAGTAAGATGTATCTATGTTCCTGCTTTTGGATGTAAGCAGCATGGAGGTACGGCTGCTCCACAAAGAGCTGCACTGATGCTTTCCCGTTGGAGTCTCATTAGCTGAAGTCTTCAACTGTTCTGTTCTATTGGAAATCTCATTAGAAGGAGCTGAGCGTATCACTGAGTTGTTCAGATCAATGCTGCACGCGGTGCCCTTTTGGAATGGACAAGAGCTCTCATTTGTTAACTTGGAGATGAAACTTTATAGGGTATTCCATGTGCGCAGATCTTCAGTTCTTCCAGAAAACAAAAGTTGTTATTTGTCCTAAGAATCATCATTGACTTCCAGTACAACAGAATAACATACGCCAGTTTGTTTCTGCTCGTTGAAAACTTCTGCATTTAAGGACCAAAGGACTGGCTAGAAATGACCCAGATAGTAATAGACAGCAGTGATGTGCTGAGCGATGACTTGTTACGCTGCATTCAACAGATACTGTGCTTCTCCTGAGCCTCCTTGCAGAGCTCAGCCACAGCTCTCAAGTCTTGGTGCGAATGCTTTCAGAACATTCTTGGTCTTCAGTTGTCTTCACAGATGATGGCTTTACAATGTCCAGGAGTTTAACTGGCCTGTTCTTGATGCTTTTAAAGCTAATTCCAGGGTGATTATGCACTTTATTTTTTTATATATATATTCCAGAAGGGGTACATCTGTTTGACATTGGAATAAATTTGCACAGAATAAATGGCAAATTTGGTTATTATCTCTTTTCTGTAAGAATTGGAAAATCCAGTAGGGAGTTGTCATTAAGCCATTTGTATTGTTTCCTTTAATCCTAAGTAATTGGCTCTGCCTGAGGCCCTCCCGTACTGCTGGAATAGGGCAGGAAGTTGGCTTTTTCAGCTATTTGTGGGTTGTTGTTTTTTCTTGAGAAGATGTTTTGCCATGAGGTGCAGAGGCAGCTTCCCATGCCTGTTCTGCTCTGCCCAAACCGTTCAGCACTTCTGCCTGCTAAGCACTGGCACCTGGTAGTGCTCTTGCCTTGATCCTCTCACTGCTTTGCTCTGTCTCTGCTCCCAGAAGCACTGCAGTGGGCACTCTGCAGAGCCACCACTTGGTGCAGAGACCAAAGGTTTTGTTCTTCCCTCCTTGGTGTATTGTGTAGGGTCCTCTGTATACAGTTCCACAAGGTCAGCTTTGGGAAGTGCTTTGGTGGTGGGTTGTTTGTTTATTTTCTCTGTTCACATTAAACACTTTTGCTGCCGGTTCTGACCTGAGCCCTTATAATAGAGCAGTTTCCTCTGGAGGAAGTAGTCTGAGTGTTTCAGGTAGAACGCCTCTGTCCCTTGTTCTTTCACACAGCCCGGGAACCAAGAATTTATCATCACCCTTTATTCCACAATACACTATTTCCTAAAATGTTGTCCTCAGACAGTAGTATTTAATAATCAGCACTCCTTTGAATTCCAGCTCTATCAGCTAACCATAAAAACAAGACACTAAGCCACTGGAAAGTCACTTGCACTTTCTTAGTGTGTGAGTTAAGTAACTACTGAATGCAATAAGACGTGTGAGAAATGGCACATCAGAGAGCTTCTGGAGGTTCTTAGTTATCTGAGTTGTTCACTTCTCTCTCATAGGCTGTGCAGTATGAATGCTTATAGTGAGGATGCCTAGGTTTACAAGTGAGTAACTATATTGAAGAAATAAAAGTAATGGAAACAAGTTCCATTCAATCTTCAGTCTTCATTGAAGTGATTTCATCAAGTCCTGTTTTGTGTGTGTGTGAAGAAGAGAATCTATCCTGCCAACTAACGTGCTTAACAATGAATATAACTCTGTTATCTTTACTATGTTATCAAAATTTAGTTCATGATGGAGGCATATACGTGTGTCTGCATGAGCTTTCATTCCTTTGTAAGAAAAGGCACAGTAAGCCTTGGCAAGCACGAAGGTGAAGTTCATTTCCGTCTTACTGAACTTCAGCTTTACTACAGTTTGATCTTGCTGCTGCTTTATCCTTGCTTTGTACTCTCACACTGAGGCAACCACATGCACTTTATCCTGTTTCTGATATGACTCACAGGACCTGTAGTGTCCATTTACAGTCTGGTTCATTGGCAAGCTACAGACTGTACTCGCTGGCCAAGCCACTGCGCTGCTTCTGCAGCAGCCTGGGTGCCCTGCTCGTGTTATTGGTCATCTGTTCAGTGATGTAAATTAGTTCAGAAAGGAGACTTACTTTGGACTAAGTGAAATTCTGCTTGCTATTGAAAGACAATTCAAGCCATTTTGCAAGTTGTTTATTACAAAAGAAAAAGTGGTTAAACCTGATGGATACAGGAGGGCGGCGCAAAGTTAGCTGGAAGAAGGTTGGTGCAAGCAAAAGAATGCCACCCTTGAGGTGTTCTCCTGACCCCAAATACATCTCACTTTTGTGTATTCTCAAATCAATCATAGAAGTGGAAATCTGAACACAGAGTCTAAAAATAGCATATTCTGAAACATAGGTTATTTTTAGTAACTGTATATTTCAAGTGAATGTAGATAGCTCCGAGGTTTGGCTTTCCTTTCCGTGTAATTCAGAGATAGAAATCAGATTTCTATCAAATCTTAAACTAAGGAACAATGCTAGGACATATGTTAGGAGAGCTTAGACATTACAATAACAGCTGTACCAGTCCTGAGCCATCCTGAGAGTGGTATTAATCTTTTTCATTGACTTTTCTTACAGCCATAGCACGAAGAATTTCTACGCAGCCAGAAGCAAATCAGTTAAGGGTACTGGATAAAAGAGGAGATGCTGAGGGTAGAAGTCAGTGACCAGAAACCTGCAGTGGCCAAAGCTCTGCTGGCGCTTGGCTGCCTCAGCAGATGGAGGACAGGCTGGTTAGAACCTTGCTGGCAGATCTGTGCTTTTCCTTTGGGATAGCTATAACCATCTGAAGGTGAAGAACTGTTAAACCTTGCACTTGTAAGGCACTGTGCATCTGTAACTTGTTCAGTTCAGATAGAATTTTGATTTTAAATACATTTTTTCTGTAGTCTCTACATTCATTCCCTTTTTTTTTCCATTCATTACTGTTCCCTCTAGTGCATCTCCATGCATTTTGTTTCCTTTGCTAATCTGCTTGATTCTTCATTTAGCTGCTCTCTGCCTACCCCTGGCTGGCAGTGTCTTTCAGCAGTTGAACCTTGGTATATTGTCACTGCCTGTTGCAAAAGAAATTCCTGCTCATTCTGCTCATCTAACAGTTCAGCACATCACTGGGACATCCCACCTTCTGATTCCAAGTTGGTTTAGGAGCATGTAGCTTGTACCTGTCCCCTTCTGTGCTCTGTTTCATTCCCATCAACTGTGAGAGACCGTATGATGTCTCCAGCAGCTTCCTTCAGCTGTTGCACCAAAGGCTCTCTGGAATAATGGGCCCAGGGGGCAGCAGAAGGTGTGTCACCTTGGTCTTGATTTCAAGTACAGAAACGTTCTGCCTATGTTTCGCTTCCTCTTACAGTCTCCTTTACGGTTCATGCCAGCCATCTGGCTTTGGTCCAGGTCCACTCACTTCCTCTCAAAGCCTGAGCCTTTTCAGTGTCGCAGTCCCTTCGAACAGTTGATTCTTTGGATCTCAGAACAGACTGTGGACAAAGATGTGTAGTAAAGTATTTTTCAGGAGGAGGAGGAGGACAGGACACAGATCTGCTGCCATTTCTGTCACTCTCTAAGTTGAATGTGAAGCTGTGTTACTTAAATTTCCCCCAAAATTAATGATTAAGATCCCTTAGAAGTTTAATCAGCCTCCTTTTTAGTTAATGATTGAAAATAGAACTGTTTCACTTCCCTGTGAGGCCCTATCTGGAGTACTTTCCCAAGCCCAGGGCCTTTGGAGGGATGTGGAGCTGTTGGAGCATGACCAGAGGAGGGCCACTAAAATGATCAGAGGGCTGGAGCATCTCACCTGTGAGGAAAGGTTGAGGGAGTTGGGCTTATTTAGCTTGGAGAAGAGAAGGATCTGGGGAGACCTCATTGTGGTCTTCCACTACCTGAAGGGAGTGTATAAACAGGAGGAAGAGAGACTTTTTACGTGGTCTGATAGTGACAGGACACGGGGGATGGCTTTAAACTAAAAGAGGAGAGATCTAGGTTAGATGTTAGGAAGAATTCTTTTACTCCCAGGGTGGTGAGGCATTGGAACAGGTTGCCCAGAGAAGTTGAAGGTGCCCCATCCCTGGAGGCAATTAAGGCCAGGTTGGATGGGAACCTGGCATCCTGCTGCAGTGGGTGGCAGCCCTGCCATGGCCAGGGAGTTGGAACTGGGTGATCTTTTACGTCTCCTCCAACCTAAACCATACTATGATTCTGTGATTGTCCATTACGTGTGAGAAGCAGGATTTTGCCAAGAGTCTTTGAATAGCTTTTAAGAACGGGAGAAGATGCTGCTTGTGCCTCACTGCTGTTAGTGGCAGGCAAGATCTCCAGCTGCACAATCATTTGTATACCAGGGGGCTATAAGCTTATTGTCTTGGTTTTCAACTTTAGGAGCAATAGAAGTTTTCTGTTTTTAACAGGAGTAGCACTATGCAGCCAGCTTGGAGAAGTTCATGGTAGCTAATTTTAGACATCCAGTCTAGATGTCTGAACAGCCCAGGCGTTGGTATCAGTGTCAGAAATACATAGTATGATTCCTTTGTAGGATTAAATTAGTTTATAGGCCCAGGCTAGCTCTCCTCTCAGAAGTGTAACAAAAGCTGCCTTCTGACATCCCATCCACCTTCACTCCCAGTGTAGCAGCCCAAGATTTGGAGGCCTAATTTTATAAAGCTACAGCAGGCTTACAGCTGGGGGTTGTGATAGAGGTTAATGATAAGCAGTGAAGGTAAAAGGCATGGAGTATTTATGCTGAAGTTTGAAACTTCTCTTAAGGCCTACGGTACAGTCACCTGATCCACTGAGAATGGTTTCCACTGTGTTATTATAGAGAGGGGTATTTTTAGCCTTCTGGCGTGTTTGGAGGTTGTGCAGCGCCCATGGAAGCGCTCAGTGCTTTCAGATGTGAGGATTTGACAGAATCAGACTCCAGTTGCCAGCATTCTCACCCCACGCTCCTTTTAACGTCCTGGCTTTGGAACCAACTGGGAGTTTCCAGGTCTGCAGGCAGACCATAGCTAAGTTAGAACTTCTTCCCAACAGTGAAAGCAAACGTTAGTTTTTCATGACTGTAAGGAAGCATTGCAGGACAGATGTCCCAGTAAAGCTGCAGATCCTGCTTTTCTTCATGGCTCGCAGGAGTACAGGTTTGGTCCTCCCCCTGTTTCTGTCAAGCATCTTTGCAGTAGATTTGTTGCATAATGTTTCAGTGAGGATTTAAAGTTTCAGACTAATTTTCCAGTTAGGAAAGAGTGACGTTCTGCACTGCCACTGTTGTCTGAACTGTCTGCTTCACCCTCTTCTCCTTGTCCTTTTCCAAAAACCATACAGTTCCAGTTTGTTTCGTGTTTCCACAGTGCTTGATATTAAAGGAACTCAAGATTACATTGGGATAGGTAACACATCAAGTAAATAATTGTTGTCAGACTCATTTTGTTGACTTTTTATGCATGTTAAAGTAAAAAAATAGTGCGCAGTGTATTTTGAGCAAAGAGTTCAGAACACCCTTTGATAGTATACATGGGAGAAGTTACTGATAGTCTATTCCATTTCTGAAACAAAAAGTGTTTTGCACAACTTTGAAGCAATTGCATGTGTTAAGGAGTCATTGGAACAGGTTGCCCAAGGAGGCTGTGGATGCCCCATCCCTGCAGGCATTCCAGGCCAGGCTGGATGTGGCTCTGGGCAGCCTGGGCTGCTGGTTGGCGACCCTGCACATAGCAGGGGGTTGGAACTGATGAGCATTGTGGTCCTTTGCAACCCAGGCCATTCTAGGATTTGTTTCTGCTAGGACAGATGTCTGAAAGGATAAAAGCAGTCTGTGCTAGAGTGGATTTCAGGTGTTGTGGTAGTGAGATGTTACTTTCGGGTTACTTTAGCGTTGCTTCAGAGTGCTGAAAATGCCATGAAATTGCTGTTCAGGTTGTTTTATTGTAGCACTGTTGTCAGTCTGGGTGTAGAGTTTAGGACTACACTTACAGCTGGTTCAGCGCACGCTGGCTTTGTCATCTTAGCACAGAGCTCTTTGCTGTATTGTGATATTTAGTGTTTGTAACTAGAAAACCTCATAGGCAGCCAGCCTGTAATAGCTTGTAATTTATACATTCAGACCATTCAAACATCCGTTGGGCACAAAGCAAACATGTAATTGTGGAAATAATTAACATGGATCAGTATTAATGGCCAACAGTAATATTAGCAACGTGCGCAAAATGTTTTTTGTTTGTGGGTTTGGGTTGGTTTGGGTGTTTTTGGTTCTGAGTTTTGAGTTTGCTGTTTTTTATCATCAGATCTGCATCCTTGTGTCTATTATTCCCCCCCAGTTTTCATGCAGGAAGTTGACTTAAAAATAATTTCATAATTGCCATGTGCTCCATGACACACGTCATTACGGAAGGGCCTTGCTTAAGGTCGTTATCTTCTCAAGAAAGAGAGAAGTTCCAAATGACCGGAGAGCTGAGTGTGGCCCCGCTCACACAGCGTGCAGTGTGTCTGTGCCTGCTGTGCAGCGTGGTACATCTCAACAGGTGGTGAGCTTTGGAACAGGAGAGTGGTGTATCAGCCTGGCAGCATGGCCTTATGGGAGTGGTGACAAAGTAAATTGAAGAATTAAAATGACCCAAGGTAACGTGTGCGTTATGGGCACTAACTGGAGCTGAAATGTGTGAGCAGGGATGGCTGGGAGGTATGCAGTGCAGGGAGGGCAGGGGCCAGCAGCCAGGTCTGGCTCTGGTGTACCCATAATGAGTCCTCTCCTTGAAAGGAGGGGAACAGAGAGACCGTGTGCGAATTGATGGCTTTTGTGTGATTGTTTAAATTCCACGTGTTCTGGTCCTTGTTTTAGTGCTGAGGGCTGGTTAAGGAAGTGCATGTAAAATGTTATTGCTGTGCCCAGAGTGTGTGTATAGTTTGGCAGAGTGTGTCTTTATGGTGACAGCAATAAGTAACTTTTGAATCAAACATATCAAAGTACTAAGTAAGGTCTAAGTTGTGTGTATATGTGTATAAAAATTGCGCATATGTTCACTGGTGTGTGTGTATGTGTTTTATCTTGAGGTCTTATCAATATGTGCTATTAGGAGCTTATAATTGTAAGGCAATTTCTGAGGTAAGAGGCCATGTAGTGCTAATAAACCCTTTAGCCGTATGCTGTTTTCTGAAATTATTGCTCTAAATCTATGTTAGCAGTTAGGAGGAGGGAAAGATTGTTTAAGGCTTTTTGTTTTCAGTGCAGTCTGTTACGGA